>JXTB01000149.1:613135-641666 GCA_002914805.1 Parasponia andersonii | reverse complement strand
AAAAAAAGAAAAGGAAAATTATCGTTTTCATTCCTTTCTTGTTTATTTCCCCACTTGTATTATAAAACTAAACAATCCTCAACAGCAAACTTCAAACTACTAAATACAGCGTAATGAATTGTGTAACCGCATAAATCCAAGTTTAGAATTTGCACCATTTCTTAGCATCTCTTATGAATTTGCAAATATCAATCATAGAGGGAAGCAAGAAAGCACGATTTTTGCAATGACTTTAATCAAAGCAACACAAATAATAAATAATCGTATGTGCCGCACGGAAATCACAAATGAGTATCATCATAAAAAAGAATTGATGAGTCGATCACACCCTCTCTAAGAATTGTTGAAGAATAAAGTTGGCCATTCATAATTCATAAACATAAGAAACTAGTTGGGAGAGAGAGAGAGAGAGAGAGGCATACCACCAGTTCCTGAAGCAAAGTCCGGATAATATTTTCTAATAACTGATTCTCATCTTGGGCTAACTTTGTTTGTTTCTGTAATAGTAATTAATTAATTAATTAAAAACAAATAAATAAATACAATAAATCCTAAAACAAGAATAAGTAAAATCAGTGCCTTCAAAGTAAGCATATGGTGTAGTGTGGAAGAAAACAAGAATTAAATTGAAGAATAGGAGAGAAACTCTTTGAAATATAAATAATAATATTATTTCTCTATATTATAAAAAAAAATAAATAAAATAAATTAATAAGTAAAAAAATTAAAAATATTTTAAGTATATGTATGGGTTGTTATTAGGTTGTGTTAATAAAGGAAGGAGGATCAGACCTGAGGCTTTATAACTTGTTGAACAGTTTTTAGAGCAAAAGTTTCAGGCGGCCCGGGGGTTTGCAGTATGGCGGCTTTGAAAACGTCCTGACGGGAGAGAGAAATCATATATATATATATATATTATCATAAAAAACACGAATTAGAATTAGAATTAGAATTAGAAGATGATACGATTATGACTAACCATTAGAATTGGAGATGGAGATGGAGATGGAGATGGGCTAGCAGTCGAATAGGAGAGGAACGGCGAGGTTTCTTTCTTTCTAATTTTCTGAGCTCTGTCACCCTTCCTTACTTCTCTCTCCCAACTCTTTTTTTTTTTTTTTAATTTGGCTCTCCCTCTTCTCCCTTCTCTCTGCATATTTGGGTGGCCTCCTCTTTTCTTTTCTTTTCTTTTCTTTTTTTAATTAAATTATTCTCTTATAAACTAACTTAAATATTCATTAAATAATTAAAATATTTAATCACAAGTGTTCTGGTAAACTATATTTTAAAAAATGCTGTGAATTGAAAAAAATTATGTTAAGATGTTTGGTAAACATTATGGGTAAATTAATATACAAACATGAAATAACCAAAATAGAAATCATATTAAACCAAGTTTTCTTTTTCTCTTTATCGGAGATTCTTTTTTTTTTTTTTTTTACATACATTAACCATTTAAATTTATTTTTTTAACCTATTTTTCTTTTTAGTTCTTAATGTTTTTAATTTTTTTTTTCCAATAACATAAAGATTTTGTATTAAAAAAAAAAATAATACATGTGATTATAATTGAACAAATAATATTATACATGACCTACACTTTTTTTTTTGTTTATGATCATATGAAAACATATCAAATACACCATGATGCACCACATACAAATTTTGTTGTTCAGTATAAAAACATAATAAAGTCGATCACGTCAACGTATACAACCCCTTGAAAGCTCACGATATAACTGGGCTTGTTATTTTATTTTATTTTTATAATTACCATTCAACTAGGTTGGCCGATAACAATGAAGAAAATGTCGAAGTTGTTATAATTGCAGGCTTTGCACCATATAGTTTTTTCATTTTGCAACATCTGGTTTTCACTCCATTGTTGGGTTACTGATTTGGGAAGACAGAGAAATAAAAGAGGGGAGATTTAAGAAGTACATTTGGGAAGATTTAAGAAATAAAATCAACTTCAACCTAATTTCTTGGCTTAAAGGGTATTATAAAAGGAAAAGAAGGATTGAACTGAAGAGACCTCCAACTTCAAAGACCACTAGAATGAAGTATGGGAACAAAGAAGAAGATTTAAGTAAAGCTCCTTCCATATTGAGGAAGAGAGTTGAGTTGGTGAAAATCTGTTGAGAGAGAGAGAAGGGTAGTTGTGATATTTTTTAAACTTTAAGATTGGCTAAATGCATGGCTGTTGGTACTCGAATTCAATAAAGCATGTGAACTCCTCCATAAAGAATCCAACGACGTAATATTCAAGAAGTTGTGAACCTTTTTCAGTGTTAAGAAGTATGTCCGTATAAATGTAAGTCGCATCTGGCCTAAGCTGGACAAATAGAAAGTAACTCTACCAAATTTGCCTAGGGAAAGAAATGTGTTATTAGATACTAGTATATCTAAGCCAAAAATTGGCACTCCAAGTAATCCTTCCCTTCCTACCATCGAATTCAAAAATTCTCAGTGACAACAAAAGGCATACCAACCCCTGCCTCCTATGTATGATCTTGTCTGCCCCAGAATTAATCTCTAACACATAGTTGTTTCAGATTCTACACTTCATCTCCCCACAGATTATTACTTCAATGCCAGCTTGATCACAATAAATTCTTCACTCTGCTAAAACAATTGTACTGAAACTCATACAATAGATTTCTTGGCAAATGTTTCTGCAACCAGTAGAGGAAAGGCGATTGTTGCATCACAATGCACCTGATGGTTGAAACCAAGCAAAATGAGTGGAAGCACACACAGAATCATAATAAGAATAAATACATGAAGGTTACACAACAGTCAACCTTGCAATTAGGAGGAGTTGCAAGTTTATTCAAAGGTTTTCAGTTTGGTTAACAGACGTACATGAAAGTGAAAATCAAAGGCAAAAGGCAAAGCAACTCAAAAGGTAAAATTAAGGATACCTTCACAGTTTTAGCAGAACCTCGAATTTTACCCCACGATACAGCCTCATCAGGACGAGCACCGGAATCACTTCCATCAAACTCTTGTGCAGTATTAATGAAGATGGCATAGTCTGCACCATTTCGCATCATATTGGCATTGCATATGTGATGCTTGGGCAGACCCCCTCCAAGTACAATTATTCCTGTCTTTCTAGGACTTGCATGGACAGCTTCACCATTCATTGCCCTAATATCTGTTCAAACAGAAAAGAGAAAAGAGCTCTTCTATTCGCTTATCAAGCCATAAAAGTTTTGCATGTAGAGCTAACTAGAAAAAATAAAATAAAAAGCCAACCTTGCACTAGGTCAACTATCAGGCCAGGGTTGCGGAAAGAATGGAAGTACAACATGTCTCCCAAAGAACCATCTGTTATACCTGGACAGAATACTGGAATGTTGTTCTGCAAAACATCCACAAAGTACATCAAATTGTCGCTGCAATCTTCTGTCATACTATTCTAAAAACTCTAAGTTGTGCAACCCTTTAATAGTAAGAGTCTTTGAAGACAAATCACAACTAAAAAGCAGATTACCAAAGTGGAAGAGAAGCAAATATCCATAGAGGTAACCTGGTAACCTAAGAATCTAACTGAAGGGGAGTACTACAAAGCAGAGTACCAAAGTGGTAAGGAAGCGAATATAACCTTAGTAAACTAAGAATCTAACAGTAGACTGACAGCTTTAAAATAATAAAATGGAAACTACTATTTTTAATGAATGAAAGAAAATTAAACAGTGAGGACAAGCAGTCCAACCATTAAAAAAGGGGGAGGGGGGAATAGATTAAAGAAAGCTGATCCTTGATAAATCTGAAAACACAAAAGCACTAAACGTTTTCATTATTCAGCCACAAAACACCCAAAACTTAATGCAATCCCAAAATGACACCAATTAAGGATGACATTAACGAGCAGCATAAAATGGTTGACAATATCATTACACATCAGTACCTAAAAGTCAAATAAATACTATGATTAAGACTATACGAAGCACACTTCAGAACCCAAAAGTCTTATACAAACTGTATGGAATACTTGCCTTATATGCCCAATAGAGGTAAGAACTCTTGTCATTTATCTCTTTTCCCAAGCGAGCGATTAACTTAGATGGCGTCCATAATAAATTCTGCTCAAGAATGGCCCAAGTTGAGAAAGTAAAACTAGCAATACCTCTAAATACTCAGAAATGATAAATGCTTAAAAGAAAAAAGATACTTGCATCTTCAGTTTGCTCCTTCAACAACTGGTCAAAAATAGGAATGATCCAATCCTCAAACTTGCAATAATTATCATTTGGAACCAATAAGTTACCAATGCGATTCAACCCTTTGGAGCGCAAATAAGCTCCTGGTAGAGAAAAATCAGAGCTTTATAAGTAGGTGCAAGACATTTTATAAGGTCCTCTTCTATACCACCCGCAGTGGTAACCACAACATCCACCATCCGATGCTCAACAAGATAGCGAATTGTATCTCTAACACCAGAAGAAACCAAATTTGAAGTAAAACCCAGAAACATTTTACACCTCACAGAGCTTCTATAAGCTAAATCTTTCTCCTCCTCGCTGCAGTCCTCATCAGAAAGCCTCCAATCTAACTTTAAAGACACCCAGAAAGAAAGGGTAGAAACAATTTGACAAATCAAATAAAAAAAAAAAAAAACACAAATAAGGAGTCGAAAATGGAAAATGAAATAGAAGGTAAACCATTTGATTCACAACTTGGATGGCATTGCCGAGATTGGAGGCTTGGAACCCAGTGGAGAGCATAGAGGTAAGTAAGCAAGGATAGTCATAGCCTTCAATCTTAGCGCATTTTCCTTCCAGACTTTGTGATTCTTTGAAGGCCGCCGAGTAAATGATGGTGGTTCTCCATGCTATCAGGACGGCTAACAAGTCTATCTATAACAACTGAGAACTCTTTATCTATAAGAACTCAGGTTGGGTTCGAGTTTTGATGGAAAACCTTTTTTTTTGGTTGTTATAAAGATAGTGGGCCCAATCACGTAAGATGTAATTAGGCCTAAATTACACATTAGAAGTATTGGAGGCCCAATCACGTAAGATGTAATTTATTATTAATAAATATTTATTTATTAACCTTTTTCTTTCCGACTACGAGCACTGCACCCGCCAGATCAGCCGTTTGCTTGTCTCAATTTCTTCCCGCTAATGCTCGCTTACTAGCTCCGATTTAGGGTTCCCAAACCAGACCTAATCATTCAATTTCATCACACACACACACACACTCTCTCTCTCTCTCTCCTCATCCATGGCCGATCTCAAGCCTCTCACTCCTCCGCCCACTGCTTCCTCGCATGCCGACTCCAATGGCGGGAATCTCGACCCCGCCCAATCTCGCTTCTCCGATTTCTGCAAGGTCTTCCTCTTCTTCTTCCTCCCTCCTCTTCTTTTAGGATTTGGTTTTACTCTCCTTTCTCCTTTCTCCTTTCCTTTTAATTTAGGGTTTTCCTTTTCTGAAAAACACAGAATGGATTGTTGTTGGATGCCAACACTTGTACGGAGGCCATGAAACTGTTCAAAGAAACCAAGCATCTCTTACAGTCCAACGTTTCTGCAATTGCCAATGGAACCGTACATTTTTCTTTTCTTTTCTTTTCTTTTCTTTTCTTTTCTTTTTTTCAATTTGATGATTTGATGATGTCGAAATATGGCGGGAGATTTCTCTCTCTCCCTCTCTCTCTCTTGACTTGTCTTTCTATGTACCAGCCTGAAGATGCCGAACGCTTCTGGTTCGCGTTCGTTTTGTACTCGGTGAAGAGGCTGAGTTGTAAGGAGAAGGAGGAAGATCGAGTGAACCAGGGTTCTGAGGATAGTGGGGTTACGTTATGCCGGATTTTGAGAGCTTCAAAGCTCAAGTATGTTGCATCTTAGATGTGGGCTTATTCATTTTCATTTTTTTTCCCTCTTTTAATTGGGTCTTTTGCTTATGGGTTTTTTAATTTTATAATCGATTTTTCGTTGCCAGCATTGTAGATTTTTTCAAAGAGCTTCCTCAGTTTGTTGTCAAAGCTCGTTCAGTTGTGAGTAGTCTTTATGGCACAGATTGGGAAAGCAGACTTGAGGTATGGGGCTTGTTAAAGGTTTATGCTTACACTTTTAGAGGGTTGTGTCATTCTTTTTGATACCTTTTCTTTAATAAGTTAGTTCATATGAGCTTTTGCTGATTTTTATGAGATTTATTGTCTTATTAGGCAAAGGAGGTTCAGGCAAACTTTGTGCTTTTGAGCTCTCTAAGCAAGTGAGTATCTTTTCCTTCTCCATCATCTTCCTAACTCTATCTAATATGTCTGCATTATCCTTTAGCAATCTGGCTGTTCTTGAATTTTTCTTTTAAATCTTTTTGGTCAGTCATATACTTCAAAGATAGAATTGGAATGTCTATACATTATTTTTCTTTTTACCATAGTCATATGTTTAGGTTGCGTGCAGGGTAAACTTTAGATCTTGCATTAACTATATATTGGATGCTTCATTATGTTTAACTGAACATTTTCTAGTAAGCACAACTCTTTTTGATAAGTGGAACTTTGTTGCTTGATATAGCTCTCCTGTTCTTACATAGTTAAACTAAAAATTGAATATCCAATGTATTTAATTCTGAAAGGTTCTATAAACGAGCATACCTGGAATTCTTCTTGACAAGTGATCCAAAAATCGATAAGCAATCAACTGTGGGCAATCCTTCTGGTTATCTTTCAGAGTACCATCGATTCGGATGGTTACTGTTCTTGGCTTTCCGCACACATGTGTTCAGCCGCTTCAAAGACCTAGTCACTTGCACAAACTGTTTGGTCTCTATATTGGTCAGTTATACACGCCTTTTTATTAATCACCTCTGTTTGATGTTATAGTAATGCTAGGTTTATGGGCCATTTACTTCTTAAATTCATAGTGCATTGTTATTTCTTTCCAAAACAAAGAACTAAGTAGATTGTAACTATTTAAAATATTTTAGCTTTCTTCTTCTGCAACAAATTTTATACTTCTTGATGATTGTCATGATTGTAATTATAATTTTTTGCAGGCCATTCTGATCATTCATGTCCCTATTCGCTTCAGAAACTTCAACATCCATGACTCCCCAAAACTAGGTACTTTTCTTTTGGGATTTTAGAAGTTGTATTCGATGATTGCTTAGTTTCTTTTCTTTTTTTTGGTGATGCTGATTCCATTGATCCTTATTCAGTTAAGAAAGAAAACAAAGGTGTGGATTTGCTTGCATCACTCTGCAACATTTTTGACACCTCAGAAGATGAATTGAAAAAGAGTATGGAAGAGGCCAATACTTTGATTATAGCAATTTTGAAGAAGAAGCCCTGTTTGGCATCTGAAAGCAAAAATGAAAATCTAGAGAATATCTTTCCAGGTTTGGTTGGAAACTTTCCGATACATATCATAGATTTTTGTTATTCTAGTTTCTGCCATTTACTGATAATTCTGTTAAATGATCGGCTTTAATGCAGATGGTTTGACCTATTTTGAAGATCTGATGGACACATCTTTTTCATCAAATTTGGATGTTTTAGAAAAGGATTATAATGAAGCCATCTGGAATAAGTGTGAACTGGATGAGAGGGTGTTTATTAATGAGGAGGACACCTTACTTGTTTCAGGGAGTTTGTCTGGGGGTTCCATGTCTATGACTGGTGTTAAGGTTTATTTTCCTTCGCAAGTTTCAATTTTCAATCATACCTTTTTGTCTTTGTCAGAAGCTTTTTCTTACTTTCCCATTGCTGGATGTAAATTGATTTGATATGGTTCTTTATCTTGTTCTTTTTAGAGGAAATTTGATTCAGTATCATCTCCAACAAAGACAGTTACAAGTCCACTCTCTCCTCATCGCTCTCCTACATCTCATGCTAATCGTATTCTTGGTGGTGCTAATCCAAAGGTAGCTGCTACACCAGTGAGCACTGCAATGACTACGGCAAAGTGGCTTCGCACTGTCATTTCTCCACTTCCAGCAAAACCCTCACCAGAGCTGGAGCGTTTTCTGGTATCATGTGATAAGGATGTAACTAATGACGTGATACGCAGGGCACAGATAATACTAGAAGCCATATTTCCCAGCAGCGCACTAGGTGATCGTTGTGTGACAGGAAGTCTACAAAGTGCCAATCTCATGGACAAAATTTGGGCAGAACAACGAAGATTGGAAGCCCTTAAATTATATTACAGGGTTTTAGAGGCGATGTGTAGGGCGGAGGCTCAAATTTTGCATGGAACTAATTTAACCTCTTTATTAACAAATGAGAGGTTTCATAGATGCATGCTTGCCTGCTCTGCGGAACTAGTTCTTGCAACGCATAAGACTGTCACAATGTTGTTCCCTGCTGTGCTGGAGAGGACTGGTATTACAGCTTTTGACCTTAGCAAGGTGATAGAGAGTTTCATTAGACATGAGGAATCTCTCCCAAGAGAATTGAGACGACATCTGAATTCCTTGGAAGAACGACTTTTGGAGAGCATGGTATGGGAAAAGGGCTCCTCAATGTACAATTCTTTGACGGTTGCAAGACCTGCTCTCTCTGCAGAGATTAACCGTCTTGGTTTATTAGCCGAACCAATGCCATCTTTGGATGCAATTGCTGTGCTTATTAACTTCTGTGGAGCAGTTCCTTCTGTACCTTCCTTGCAGAAGCATGAGACTTCACCAGGTAGACATCCAAACTTTATTTTTTGATAAGAAATTTATTGATAAGGCAAACTGATTAACAAAGATGAGAGGATAAGGTATCCTGTAAGACTAAAATAAATAAATGAAACAAAACAAAACAAGACTGAGAATCAGACAAATAAACACCACTGATTAGAATATTTTCTTTCACATCCAAACTAGATTACAAATCTTTCTTGGTGCTCTAAATACTTGTGCATGAAAGTATTAACTGTTGGAAAGGTATTCAATGTATCCAACATTACAATGTTATTTTTTAGGTAACAATGGGGATATGAGATCTCCGAAGAGAATGTGCACAGACTATCGGAGTGTATTGGTAGAGAGGAATTCCTTTACATCACCAGTGAAGGATCGTTTTCTGGTCTTAAATAACCTTAAATCGAAGAATCCCCCTCCATTGCAGTCTGCATTCGCAAGGTACCGGGATCAATCCTAGGAAGAAGCAATAATTATTTATCACGACTATTTTCTTCTTTTTCTTTGTTTCTTCTTTAGAATGCTTCCTTAGTGTATGATATTTGTGATATTTGTTGAACAGTCCAACACGGCCAAATCCAGGTGGTGGAGGGGAAACATGTGCAGAGACTGGAATAAATGTATTCTTCAGCAAGGTATAAAACACTACGTTCAAAACAAATCTGTCTCGTTTCCACAAATTCAAGAATCCTAAATATATTTCCTTTAAGCTTTGGAATCTGGCTGTTTTTCTTTATTTGTTTAGGAGCGCTAGCTACACTATCTTTTACACTCTAATGTCTCAGTGCTTGACACGTGTGATATTTTAGTAGAGCCCACATGTCAAGCAATGGGACATGAGAGTGTTAAAAAGAGTGGAAAGAGAATGCAACTAGAATTACTCTTATTTGTTTATTTTTATACTGTTGTATGTATTACTTCTCTCATGTGGGAGCTAATAGTCTGGTTTCTTACGTGAATTTACCCTTTGAATGAACTTAGGATTCAATTTTGGTGCCTTTTTTGTCCAAAGCTCTTATTTTAACGTTCTCTTATCTCATGTATTATAGATTATTAAATTGGCCGCTGTCAGAATCAATGGTATGGTTGAAAGGCTTCAACTGTCTCAGCAGATCAGAGAGAATGTCTACTGTCTTTTCCAGCAAATACTCAGTCAGCGGACATCCCTCTTTTTTGACCGCCATATTGACCAGATAATCCTTTGTTGTTTCTATGGAGTTGCAAAGGTCAATTATATTATTAACCTTGAAAGGTTTTGAGGATTTCTAGTCTTATTTTTCTTTACTTAACCTTTTAGTGTTCTGGCTTGCAGATTTCTCAGCTGAGCCTCACCTTTAAGGAAATAATTTACAACTATAGGAAACAACCACAGTGTAAGCCCCAAGTTTTTCGGAGTGTTTTTGTTGATTGTTCGTCAACACGCCGGAATGGGGTATGTGGCCTAATCTTAATTCTCTTAAATTTCAATTTATGGGTAGTTCTAACAGTTCTAATGGCTTGAAAGCAGAGATTATCTCAAGACCACGTGGATATCATTACGTTTTACAACGAAGTTTTCATTCCCTCTGTGAAACCTCTACTGGTGGAGCTTGGACCTGCTGCAACAAATACAAAAGCCAACAAGGTTCCTGAGGTTAATAATAACAACGATGGTATGTGTTAGTTTTGTCTGTATGCCTTGTCAGTTTTTTATTTTGTTCCTTATTATACTTATAATATAAATATCAATAGGTTGTGCTTTCAATTCTCCTTGAATTCATTTCCCTGATTTGAATTTTGTCCTCCTCATGAATCAGCTCAATGTCCTGGATCACCTAAGGTGTCTCCTTTTCCGAGTCTCCCTGATATGTCCCCAAAGAAAGTGTCTGCAGCACACAATGTATATGTTTCGCCATTGCGATCATCTAAGGTATTTGTATTGTTATTCTTTTTTCTTAAATATTGAATCAGTTGATCATGCATACTTGACCACATTGATATTGGAAGTGGGAAAGAGGATCACATATAACTTTATGTTCAGCTTTCTATATCTTAGTTTTGTATTGCTTGAAACCTAATATGGTTTATGACCTCCTATACTTTTCTTAGTTTGATCAACTATGCTTATGAAGTTTCAGTTATGCTGGCGGAAATTCGATGGCGCTATATGATATACATATTGGTTTTCACCCCTTCTAGTGATATGAAACTCATGCTTATACTGTTTTTGATAAGATATTTATTGAAGATTAAAAAGTGTAGTACAAGTTATAAGAGAGGATTAGGTATCGTATCCTCATGGACAAAATCAAAACATTAAGATGACTCAAAAACTACATAATAAGACAAACTAAACACCACTAAACAAAGTGTTTTTCCAATTGAGCTCATGACTGAGCTCATGTTTATGCTTACCTTCTGTAAAATGTGTACTCAATGCAATTATGCAAACTAATTAAAAAATGTCACCTATTTCATCATTCCTACCATCCACATAATGAGAAGATGAATTCTTGAACTAACTGAGAAGAAAAGAAAAAGTTGACCTGTATATTTTGGGGTTTAAGTTGTTGCGTGTGCGTGTGTTTCCTTTGTTGTTAATAACTAATAAGCATTTATAGTACTTTAGGAAGTTCAAGAATGATTTCTGAAAGTATCTACATGGTAGGTACATGAAATATTTAGGCTTCTCAAATTGATGGAATAAAAAAAAACTAAATGTTATCTTCTTTCAGCTGATTGGTTTACGTGTCATGTGCAATGCCATGATTCTTGTGCATGCTTTCTTTTTTGGTACTTTATTGATCACCTTTTGTAGATATGATATGAGCCATGGAATTGTTCTAACAGATCACAACGCATAAAAGGACATAAATGTTAATATTTTTCTTAAAAAAAGAAAGAATTGTTTTGCCTTATACAAGGATGGGAATAAGGTATCCACCAAAACTACAAAGAAAAAAGAATAGCAAAGTTAGTTAAATTAACAAAGTGCTATTTTTTTTTCTCTGATTTCGACATCATGACTTCGGATGTACTCTTGATTTTTCTCAGATGGATGCTCTAATCTCACATAGCTCAAAAAGTTATTACGCTTGTGTTGGAGAAAGCACTCATGCATACCAGAGCCCTTCAAAAGATCTGACTGCCATCAATAACCGATTAAATGGGTATGTGTAAGCTCTTCTATATATTGTCATTGTGCTCTCTTTGACTTATGTGTACAATAATTGATAGTTTCCTCTTCCACATTATTTCTTTTCAGTACCCGAAAGCTCAGGGCCAGTCTCAATTTCGACGATGTTGATGTTGGCTTGGTTAGTGATTCCATGGTGGCTAACAGTCTGTACCTTCAAAACGGGAGTTCTGCATCCTCATCAGGTGCACCAGTGAAATCTGAGCAACCCGATTCCTAATTCAATGGCTGGATATTTTTCCTATTTGTAAATTCTAATCCTCTCAATCTCAATTGTCTGTATTAATATCTTTGTCTGTAAGTTATAAATTTTATGACACGGGGTTATGTATGAGCGCTGAGTTATTGTAGAAAGGCCGCCACTCACCCCTCTTCCATTTGCTGACGTAGTAATTAGGTGCCAAACTCGGATATTGTAGCTCCTCGCATCTCTACTGATTTAAGAATTTTTGTTGTTGAGTTGAAAATAGAGTTTCTTCATTTATCAGGTGGGTGTTGGGATTCACTCGAGGTTCTGTTCTGTTAACTTGTAATAGCAAATTGACTGACTATTCCAAAGTAGATTTCTCTCTCTCTCTTTCTGGAGTGTAAGGCAATAGAATAGTGCTAGCAACAGTTATGCCAAGTGCAAATGTTGCATCAGTGCCGTGCATTAGTGTGAGCCTCGCCCTAATTGTCCATAAACGAACCTCTTCACTGAATTCCTAGCACCTAAAATAGTTAGGTTAAACATATAACTTGTCCAATTCGAGTCCGCGTTCACACAGGGCCAGTGGCATGCAAAACGAGGTAAAATCTCGACCGTCTGATCTCGATTTTAGTGCCAATCACCAAAACACATAATATATATATATATATCAAATTTCTCCAATTCCCGAGTACATTCCAAAAATGAACTCAAAAACACAATCCAACAGCTGGATTAAAAACAATTATAAACTCGAAATACCAAAAAATGACAATTTTCAATCCGGGCAAAATGGGGTTGAGATATATATACCTTGATGATCCTTGCAACGATACGAATCCAACAGGACCGGTTGGAGGCCGAAAGGTGGTCGGAATTTTCGCCGACGGTCAAAAATCCGAAAAAGCTCAAATCGGCTTCTATGNGTCTTGCAGCCTTCTGCGATGGTGCCGAGAGAGAGAAGAGAGAGGAATCAAGGGAGAGGAGAGAGAAGAAACAGGATGGGCACGTGGCCCTATCTTATAGGGCTGTGCAATTTTTCAAAAATTGCACATAAGTCTCCAAAATTTCAAATCTCTAACAATCTGATTCCCCAAAATTTGTAATTTAGTCCCTCTGCACAAAAATTTTGCAAATTAATCCTCACAATATTTTATCCAGAAAATTGGTAAAATGTCCAAATTACTCTCGAAAATTCTGGGTTTTTACAGTATATGTGATCGAGGGGGTCAGTCTTTCCCTCGAACGGTCTGAAAGTCGGGGTTGTGAAGTCCTTTGGCTTGGGCTCCAATTGGATCCGATCGGCGAAGGCCGTCCGGTTAATCCCCCGTATGGTCTGCTCTGCCAGATCATCGGGGGTCTGGTTGTGATGGGCTCCGAGCCTTTTACTCAGTTTTGCCATCATCTCTTGTTTCCAGTTAGGAAGTGCACCTTCTGGGCTTTCTTGGTGTCTTCTATCCAATGCTGCTCCAGCCCGGAAAGTCCTTGTCTGGTTTTGCCGCTTCCCCTGCATTCGTAATCTGGATGGGGTGGGGACTTCCCTCGGTGGTTGGCTCCCATACTCTTGTTGGACCTCTTCGTCAAAGTCCTTCCTTCGCCCGTTCCTAGCTTCGCTTGCCAGCAGCCTTTCGAGGCAGGCGTTATCTCTGCGTACTTCTGCGATTTTATCTTTTAAACCCAGTACGGCCTCATGAGCCATCTCTGCCTTCTGGTTTACTTCTGCCAGGGCGGCAAGCATTTGGTCTAGCTTTTACTCTAAACCTGGTCGTGCTTCCCGGGAGCTCCCTTCGGCGTCAGGACGTGTGCTCCTAGTTGTCATTCTTGAGGGTGTCATTCGACGTTGTATGGCCTTTTGTTCGAGGAGAACGCGATCGTGAGACTCCTATTCTTTCTCTCGCGCTCAACAGTTTCCCACAAACAGTACCAAACTGTTGGTGCTGTTCTTACCAGTTGTCCACGTGTCTCTGAACTGCTGATGTTGTATCCACCAACTGTCCACGTATCCTTGCTATCCCAGAGTGGCTTTAGCTTCAGGTTGGATCGGAGAGGCAGAGGTGGCCACCTGCAAAGACTCTTCGATGCTTAAGTCAGTAGTGTATCCCTGAGGCTGAATAGCAAAGACTAAGTTTTTTTCTGTATGTGTTTTTCTGTATCTCCCTCCTCAGAGGACGGAAACAGGGCTTATATATATAATCTTGGAACTGGGAGCTTTCTGGCTCTCAATCCTAAGATCGAGTACCTTTTTTCCATCATGACTTACTCTAGAAATCACGAGCCGTGGTTACCGTGATTTCCCTTGCATTGTCGTGGCCTACTTTCCACCGTCCGCTACGACTCCATCCTGTCGGGGGAAAGACTTTGACAAACCGCCGTTCTGTCAGGACGATTTACCCAATGCGCGCACCTACCCAGGATCGCATTAAATGCTCTGTCTAGGTTTGGAGCAATAAGCTGCCTCCCATGGTCTTCTGGCGGAAGACCCTCGAGTCTCCCGACCCCCAGCTATCGAGGTAAGAATTGGACTGGGCCGAACCCGTCCAAGGTCTGGGATGGATTCGGCCCTGGCCTCGGACAGCCCATAGGCCTATGCAGTATCACGTGCGACTCACGTGGCTTTTAATCGGTTACTCTGGACACGTGCCGGACGGTGTGCCCCTTCTGTAACCTGTTCTGCCACTTAATCGTCCACGTGGCACATGATCTAGGAACGGGCCCCACACTGAGTATTTAGTGAGCTAGAATTAAAAATATTGTGATTAGGAAAAGTTGTATTAGAGTGTTCGGTAAACTATATCATTGAATTGTTGTAGAAATATAGAATGACCAAAATAAACATATTGTACAATTATGCATATTTTGCAAAAGGCCTATTAAAAATAATAGATTTTTTTACAAATTATTTTTATAAATATTTTAATAGACTTTTTTCAAAAAAAATTACATACATTAAGCATATAAATATTTTTACAAAATATTTGTTTATCATCTAGCATAAGTTTCATAAACAAATTGAGAATAACGTAAAGATTTGTAACTTTTTCTAAATATTGGAGATAAAATGTATAATATTAATATCTTTAACCAAAAATAAAAAAAAAATTAAAAAAAAAAAGTTTGGATTAGTATTGGGCCTCAAAGATTTCTAGCCCAAATGAAAGTTTCTTTATAGGCTTTGGCACAACCACAGCCGAGTTCGGCCCAATCAACCAAACCAGCTCTATGCAAATTATAACAGTCCAATCTCTCTCAAACTCTATTCAGATTTCATTTCACTTTCTCACCATTAATCACAATATATATATATATATATATATATATATATATATCTCACTCACTCACTCCAACAAATAAAAAAAAAAAGGTCGTTAAAGATCCTCCACGTGGCACTCACTATGTCCGTACGGTTCCTGGTAACTCTCCTAATGGGAGGAGAAACTGGTTCGTTCTCACCATCAAAGCCGTCAATGAGACACAATAACATATACCTGAACAGACAAATTACCAATAAACAGCCCTTAAAACAACTAAAAACAGAACTAGAAAACCCTAATGAAAAACCCCAAAAATATTGCAACGGAACCAGACCTGTACTCATTTCATGCGGTATTAGTTTAATCGAAGGAACAAGTCTTTTTAATTTGATAATGCATGCGAGCGGGGAAAGTTTTATCTAAATCAAGTCAAGATGCTCAAATTATAATTTACGTCATGTGCCTTCTGCAAAATTATGAGACAAAAAATATTCAAAGTTTAAACCACTTCGTCCAACAATCATTAGAATAATGTAAATAGAAGATTACTGACAGAGGTGACCCTGAATCTTATTACACTTCCACACAAACCAAGCTTATCAGGATTGCTGTGAGAGAACTAATGTTATGGCCCTCTAAGAAGCACTATGCCAATTATCCCAAAAATAAATAAATAAATAAGAAAGAAAAATATTATAAATGCTATCTATTTGTAGATTCGATGATAATATTTTGGACCATTTCCGTTGATTTATGGAAAAAATTTCTGGGGAAAACACGATGATCCAGAACCAATCTTAACACCAGCAGAGGAACATGAAAAGTTGCTGGTGTGAAAACTATGCCCTTAGAACATCAGATTATTGCAGATTAAAAAGTTGCACTGGCCAGCTGCGTTTCCGACCATCAGGGCCAACTCCGGCAGTTTCCATGGAAATGTCAATGCTGCGATGTTGCAAAGCACGGACAATGCTTATGCGCACATTGATCCTCACAGCAGGACAGCCATCGCTACCAATTGCTGCCAATCTGTCTAAGTTAGATTTACCAGATGCAATGGCAATTGGTTCCCGGAATGTTAGGATTGTCTGCGACCAATGTGTGTTTGGGGTATAAGGAGAAGTGGACAAAATGGCCGGCATTTCTTTGCAGAACCTGCTTGTAAAACCAGTCTCAAACCACAACACAGCCCCATAACACCAGGTTGTCTTGGATTCCAAATCAGATGAGTTACTTTCCGCACTGCACAAGTTTGGTTCCAGCTCAACACTTGCAGTAAAATCAACTTCATCTGGTCTCATTGTTACCAAATCGAAGGACTGAAAGGATAAGAATCAAGAAAAGAGCTCAGGAAGTGTCAAACCAAATTCACACAAATTCTTACTCTCTAGTAACGGTACTCAACTACAAATATTGCTCATTTAAGTATAAGAACCTACAAAGATCCCACAAGATTTCCACTCAGCAACTTAGTAAAATGGAATTAAAAATGCCGTTGTTTAAAATTTAACGGCTCATCACCAAATTTTGCTTTTGCTTTCTGATTTCTCAGGGCATTGTCTTACCTGTTCTTATTTCTAGCAACTCATTAAAATTGACTCCCTCTAAATTTTAAGGTCCACCTGTTTCAGATATCATTCTCAAATCTCAATCCCCTAATTGGTGCTTTATGAACTGATAAAAATTTAGGATTTGCAATGGTAGCAGGTTTGTTTGTTTTTGTTTTTGTTTATAAGACTAATTCATTTTTTGTTCACTTGATTCTTGTTTCATGAGTTTATGTTTATGTTTATGTTCACCAACCAATGCTATCTATTGCCATTGAAGCATTTTAAAGTGGCCGTCAGAGTTATAAACAATAGTCACCACATCCTCGGTATCTGAACATTTACACTTAAAATGACATTCTTCAGTCATATATGATAATAATAAAAAAATACTGAGAAAATAAAAGATTCAGCAGAGGGTCTCCAGTCAAATGGATGAAATTCAGACAATTGGTCTGGAACTTAGGGGTGTGTGTGAGTGTGAGGGAGGGGTCATGGGTTCAAGTCTCAGGAGTGACAAATAGGTGCATCTTTTAATAAATAAAAAATAAAAAAGGTAAACTTTCAGTAGGAATTCTGCCATTATTTCCAACTATCGGCAAAAATTTCAGCAAGTTTTGCCTCATTAACTTTGAAAGAAACTAATTATACATGGAGATCTTGGAAAAATTGAACCCAATGGAGATTGGTTCTGAACAAACTTTAGAGTGCTAAGCACTGCAAAATGCTTTGCAATATTTTGCAGAATGTCATTTTGATAAGTCATATGATGCTCATGATAAACATATATTCAGAAAAGTGGAGCAAAGATTCTCACCACAAAACCCTATTTTTATAGATTACAATGGTTAGTGGTTATAGTAAGACTTTAACTTAACAGTACATAGTAAGTACAGAATTGATTAAGAAAGCTTACACTATACCACCTTTTGTATATCCACAAACAACTTAAGTGAATAGACAAAAATCAATAAATGAGCAACACTAACCTTCAGAACTGCAGAACTTGTCACTATGTCATGACCTTCTACAATATCCACAATAGGAATTTGAGCAGCATTTTCAACAAGTTCCTTGCCAACAGAAGACATGTTGAAACCATATATATTATCCCAAAAAGGGAGACTGGTGCCACCTTTTCCAAATCCAGCAACAATCTAAATGAAAAATTGGAAGAAAAGAATAAGCTCCAATCCTGGGGACAAACTTGAACAAATAAGAGAAACTGCAGAAACTCACAATGGTTGCTGTGTCAGGAAGTATTGCACCTCCAGGTTTCAACCACTTGTCCCGTGCATAAAGCACCGAACTAAGCATTGACTCATAAAGCAAGCAATATCCCATCCATTCACTCAATAATACATCAACAGTTTGAGGTTCAATTGGTATTCTTTTGTCAAGATCCTCAACCATACATTGAACAATTTCTACTACGCCAGTGAATTGGCTAGTACCATTAGTTGGGGTTTTAGTCCGCAAAAACCCATTATCTTTTGCTATCTGCAATTAAAAACACTGAGAAGAACTGAGCACAGGATTCTTTAAATAGAGATATAGTAACAAGATGCCTAAAAACTTCACCTGAGTAGCAACAGCGGCCATCTTCTCACTTGCTTCAACTGCTATTACCCTTGATGCCCTGGCTTGGGCTGAAAATAGACTATAGCCAGAAAAAAGGTTAAAATCAAAATAATCATCATGGCTTTTTACAAAGAAAGGTTAGAATAAAAAATTTATCGTGGCTTTTTCTTAAAAAAAAACACACACACACACCCACACAAAATAATTAAAAAAAAAAAACAAACAAAAACAAAAAAAAACTAAACACAGCAAAAAAGATCATCATGGCAACCAGTGGAACATCTGAGTTTGGTAAGCAATTTAACCGAGTAATAGATGAAAAATTCAGAAAGCAGCTAATAAAAGATTCCACTTTGGAAGCTAAATGAAATATAAACTATAGTAGCAGTAGTAATGATATGAGTCAAAGGCAAAGCTTAGATTCTCCTATACTTGGAAGTTGGAAGCATGGTGAAATGCTCCATTGCACATAATTTTTTTTTTTCAAAACAAGTTTCAATTAAACATTGAACACAGAAACAAGCATCTTCACACCAATGGCAACCACAGATTCCATAAACGGTTTTGCATCTTCCTGATCCAAAAAACTTATTCCATTTGTAATTGGAGAGAGACGAGAACAAAATACCACCAAAAGATTAACCTTGTCTCAATTTGATCCTAAACTATGAACCAAGCAATGTCAGGAGGAGATTTGCTCATACAAAAAATTTAGAGTACACCTAATACAACCGTAAAAACTTAAAAGAGGTGACACTGCTTTCTATTTTAAGTGTTAACACAAATATTAAGTTACAGGAAGCAGCCAAAGAAAAGGAAACTCAAAGGCCAATAAGAGATGGGTATAATAAGAAAAACCACACACAGACTATTACAAAGACAGATATGACTCTCTTCCACACCCCCNCTTCCCTTTTTTCAAGTGAAATAAAGGAATTTGAGAATCCAACATAGATACTTCGCATAACACAGGTAAGAACCTTGGTGCTTTATGAATGAGGCATAACCTTTTTCCAACAAAAAATCCAATCTACATGTTACGATTCTCATAGGCAATCCAATTACGGACAATCTTTGTTCAATAAACAAATTTAGATAAAAAGTTACAAGTTATCTGGTGTTACACACAAATGCAACCAAGGAATTATCAACATGAAAGTGAACATTCCCTCCTAAAATAATTACCCCGGGAAATTTACTTCAAGCAGAAAAACAAAAAGTGTACACAACTGAAAATACGACAACACAGAGGCAGGAAAGCAAAACCACAGCTGTGTTCAGAACATCATTACTGAACAAAGTAAAGATGGTAAAGTAGGTCTGGGAAGAAACATATGCAGCAACTAGTATATGTGGTACATTATTTTATTCTGCAGACTACTATATGTAAACAAAACACACACAAAGCTCATCTAATAATTATTGCTCAGGAAGGGAAGGCAAACCAGCCATCTAACCTTAGTATGCCAGTTCCACAACCTACATCCATCACAACTGCACCATTTAAGAGCGAAGGATTTTCCAAAATAGCTTGCCTGTAAGCATCCATTCTTACCTGCATAATCAAAAAGAGTTTTAGTAAACACTAGAGAGGTACAACTTGGATTTTCAAGGTCAAAAATCAAATCTAAGGTATGCAAGAACCTCATGCCTTATCACTGAGCATCTCTCTGTGGATGCCAAATGAACTATAGGACCCAAAATAATCCTCATTGACAATCTTCACATCCTTTGCAGCACGATTTGGAAAATAGGCTCTCAAACTTTTGTCATTTGTATATCTTTCAGGTTCCCCTGAAGTCACACCATTCACAGCACTCTTTCCAGAAGAACTTCCCACACTCAAAAGGTTACCAGAAATAGAAGCAATATCTTCTTTTCCATATTGGTCATACGTATCATGACTCTCATTATCAATGCAAATATCTTCAAAATTCTTCACATGGGTCATAAGCTCCTCTTTCTTGGCAGTATGATCGTCTTCATCTTCTTCGTCTTCACCAAAACTATACAAGAGTGAATCATCTTGCAAAAAAGATTTTAGGTATTGATCGCTGTCCCAAAGAGGTTTAACCTCTTCAAGACTGACAGTTTCATGTAAATGATTCCGAAGCTCTAGGTTGGACCGACAGGTCAGTCCACAACTCCAACATCTATTTTTGGCAACCTGTTAATGAAAATGAATAAACGACACGCAAATCCTCTTTCACTACTTTTTTATATTCTTTACTTATATCTCACTCTGTACCACTACATTATATACTTGGGAACCGAGACATATGAATGCAGTGTAAGCTCAGACTTGATTCATACACGACTTCATTAACAACTTCTACCAATGAATATAGTATTAATAACTTGCGAGTTGCGACCTAGATTCTCCAAAATCAAATAATAGCAAAATTTCACATTTTTTTTATTTTTTTAAGAAAAAAAAAAAAAGAAAGTTCAAGTTTCTTCAAATGAAGTGACCAATTTGTTCATTTCTTGTTAAGCAACCCAATAAAGTTGTGGGCTGAGAAAATGTAAAAGAAAAAGGACTGATAATTGAAATGGTTAAACTCAAATTCATAATACTAAACCCTGAAAGTCCCATTAACCAAAAAGAAGAGAATAAATATTTTTTAATTAAAAAAAAAAAAAAAAAAAAAAAAAAAAAAAAAAGAACGATCATTTTCCTTTCCAGTTTCCGACATTTACCCGGGAACAAACAGCAAGTGGTTTAAGCCCAGAAACAAAATACGAGAGAAAGTAAGTGGTTAAGGTAGGCAGGGAGTGACCTGAGAGCGGACGTAGTTGATGAGCTTGAAAGAAGCATAGAAATCCAAAAAGAGGGCTTTTCTGGTGCTTTGGAAATCGAAATGGTGGGTCGAAATGCAGTGAGCAAACAAGGCATGGATGTCTGTGTAGGTGGAATCGCAGAAGAGGCAGAGGAAAATGGAGTCAGAGCCCTCTTCTCCTTCTTCCTCTTCTTCTTGTTCGTTCCAGTCGTCCCAGCCATGGAGGTCGTCGTCTTCATCTTCATCTTTATCTTCATCTTCGTCGTCTTCAATTTGATGGGGTCGGAGTGTTTCTTCTTCGTTCTTCGCCATTACTAACTCTACACTAACTACTAACTCAAATGCTCTCTGTGTCTTAAACCCTGAAAACTCTAAACCCTAATAACTACAACCCAAACCCATCATATGTAATACATAATTGAATTAGACTAGTTTTTTTATTAATTTTAAATGTTAAAATCTTAAATTTAAGTTTAAAATATATTGAAAATATTAAAAAAAAAATGTATATCTATTCTATACTTTAAAAAAATATATATATCCAATAAAAAGATTAAATTTAAATTTAAAATATATTGAAAAATAGAAAGAAAAAAAAATTATATACATATATTTTTAAAAAATATCAATACTGAAATGTAATTACAAATATTTAAAGAAATTTCATGGATTGAAATATGGTTTAGTTTATGTTAAAATTTGGTGTGAGGAGTTTGAATCCAAATATGATATATGCAATTCGATATTCATTAAAAAAATAAAATAAAAAAAAATTAGACTCCATGGCCATAATATTCCGTCTTCTATGTCGCTGGCTGCTTCTCTCTATATTCGATGGCCCCTCTCTCTTCAGTCTCCGTAGCCCATCTCTCTCGTCAATCTCCAATTTCTTCGGTATCTGTTGCCTCCATTTTTGCTTTGAGATTATGGTAAATCTAATCTCTCTCTCTCTCTCTCTCTCTCTTTCCAGTTAAAGATTATAGGCTCGGCTCTATTGAAGAAATGGGACAACAGAATCGGCTATAGCTTTTGGATTTTTCTGCTAAAAAGGTGTCAGTGACACATTTTTGTATTTGCCATAGTAGATGTTTTTGGATATAAATGGGTATTTATATGGTTTTGATTATTCTTTGCTATTTCTTTCCTACTGAATCCTCCTTAGAGAGAAAAGTGTTGAGGAATTAGCAGTCGTTGTTTTTACATGTATATATATATATCTCATCTCATCTCATCTCATCTCATGTGTGGCTGGTTTATGCACAAGCACAGCTGATAGAATAAATGGGTTTTGATTAGAAATTGATAGATTAGATGCTTTAATATCTTGATTGGAAAAATGGGTTTTGATGTCCACATTAGAAGCAATTCTATGTCTCAAATGTGGGTACTATTATATTTCCCTCTTCTATTGCCCCCCCTCCTCCTCTTCTTGAAGTGTGTATATTTACATGAAAAAAAAAAAAAAAAAAGGGTAGTATTCATGTTAGGGGTTTTAACAAGACATTTCTATTTGCTTGTATTTTGCAGGTTTTACTGACTGACTTCATTCACAAGACTTCCACTATTGTTTAAAGATACACCAAACCAAAGACATCCACTTCTGCTGCTATTCAATTAATAGACAGAGACCAGAGACAAAGAGACAAAGAGACAAAGAGACAAAGAGAGATGAATTACAGCTTAGCAGCGCTGAAAGTTTTGTGTGAGCAACTCAAGGAGGCGCGGGAGATGGCGTCTCAGACGCAAAAAGCAATGAGTCTGGGTGGCATTCTCTTCCAACGCGTCTGGTTACAAGGCATTCTGGTGTGTGTTGAGGAAGAGAAGAACCATTTCATCCTGGATGACGGCACTGGCCTCATCCAACTCTCCCTCTCTGCCTCTGCTGATGCCCGCCTCCTCCGCTCTTGGACTCTCGGAATGTATATCATGGTTGTTGGTGCCTTCCTCCTCCCTACCTCTACCTCTACCTCTACACATCACCACCTCCCAATTGTCAAGGTTGCCCCTGCACTACACTACACTACCATTTTTCAAAGACAAACCTAAAATGGGATTTTTATTAATTCACTCATTTTTAATTGTTTTGACCTATTACAGGTTCATAAGATGGTGGATCTTTCAGGGTTCCCAGATCGAGAGGCTATGTGGTATTTGGAAGTTATAGAGTCCTACAAACTATTTTATCAGCCTCTCATTGATGATTTTGTATAATTCCTTTTATACTATTTCAATTCAATTCACCATCTGGCTTTGATATTTGGTTATATTGCTACAAAAAAAAATATATATATTTCTTCATTACATGTTTTAAGTTTCCAACTTTGTGTTGTACATTACATCCCCTCAACACATTTCAGTTTCACTTTTTAAAAAAAAAAAAATATGTCAACAATCAAATGCAAATTGCAAGTCCCTTTAGACGAGATCATATCTACTCTCTAATAGAGGCAAGGTTGGCATGTCCTACTCCATTCCAGCCGCTGGAGCATTCTTGGTCCATCTTTCACCAAAGACATAACATGACCTGAAGAATTGCCCTCCATTTACAGGGTTAAGTATCATCTCTTCAGCCAATTGGCATGGTCAACTAAAATCATACTAGAACTTCTCGTTTGATTTATAAGCTGAATCGGGAAAAAACTGCGTCTTTCCGACTACCAAGTCACTTGTGCAAATCTCACCTTGTTCCCCATCTAGCTTGTTTACTTGTGGTTGCTGAGAAATTAAAGATTTATAGTGAGTAAGAGATTATGATAATCAGGAAAAAAAAAAAATATCAGAAGATGTAAATTGTATTGCAGCATAGACGACACAACTAGAAAATCCAATTGTATGAAAGTACACCACTTCTAGAGGCTATTTCTTTGGAGCATTGAAACGCATAAGAGTACCAAAATAAATATCAGGGAAGCATTCACTCACTTGGTATACCTCCGGCAACAATCTAACAATCTACAAATATCTACGTCATTTGATTGATCTTCACCCGTCCGATTGTTCTCTTTGGCATCATCCTTCGTGGCAGTCCACTGATTTAAGATGTTAATTATCCTTTTAAGCTGTTGCAAAGTAAAGGGCACAAAAATATGTGATGTGATAAGAACAATAAAACTAGCTATTGGCAGTTTCTTGATGCTACGACTACTACAACAAGCCTTGGGCTTAGAGCATTAATTTAGTCCAAGGATACAGCTGCAGTTCTAGCTTTTGATTTCAAGCCATCCAATTGGCAGTCAAGAAGATCATCTTCAATCTGTTCCGATTTGCTAGCTAGAATAGAAACATATTCAAGTAGAGCTGACGAACTCATCTCACTTTCCTGAACTTGAAAGAGTAACCTAGCCATGATGTTCCAAAGTGCACTTCGTGCTTCTAAATCATCCGAAGCAAAAGGAAATATATCGAGCAAACCCCGTAAGAAATTCATATCTGGATGCTCCAAAATGTTACTTCTTGATCATAACACGTCTGGCATAACCCAATCCCATACATGTGTGTATACACAAGGGAAAGGTTTGAAAAAAAAAGAAAAAAAAAAACCAACAAAAAAAAATAACCAATGTACCATGTAATATCTCTGAAGCTAAACCAGGTACATCAGAGAGAATATTTGAAATTAAAACTGCAGCAGTGATGCAGGAGTTTGCCAACTACATACAAAACATAGTCTTAAGATTAAGATCACTGGAAAATGAAACAGCAGCTGCCAACAATTTCATAAATAACAGCTGCAATAAAATGAATTGAAATCAAAATTGCCAGTAAGGTGTACCTCAGCTTTATCAGGGAGTTTGACTAGTTGACAAACCAGTTGAAAATGTTCCTTGTTTGAAGAGATTTCTTGAGAATGGCCATCTATGACAGAAATAGCTTCAATTGCACGTAGGATTACATCAAGAATCGACAACCTGAAATTGCATAAAACCATCATCAGACAGGAAACGAGACTAACTCTTTAATCCAGATGAAACTAACAAAAAGTTATCTGAGCAAATTTCGTTACAAACTAAAGCATGGAAAGCAATATAAACAACACATGGCGAAATCGCAATGAACTATAATAGGTAACCACATCTGAAAAAAGAAATAAAAAAAACATAGCATAAGTGCTGGTCTGACAAACAAAGTTCATTGAATCAACATTATTCAAAGATCCTCAAACACACACCCAAAAAAAAAAAAAGAAGCTATGTGAAACTTGTATTCTTATCGACAGCCTTTCAGGTACTCTAATGTCTAAACAAGATATACCTTTCAGGTACTATTTCAGTCATTAAAATATTGACCTCACATGCCAATAAACTCAGCAATGAACTTGGCAAACCCATCTTCATTAAAGGAGGAAGGAGCATCTGCACTACTTCTTGCGAACTTTCACTGACGGCTAATAATAAATCAACAGTCTGTAGAAACAAAGCTTCATTAGGCAGTGAATAAAAAGACGAATTAGTAGTTACAATTTCAATTTTCGCACAAAAATAGAACGTTTCTACGTGTGAATCCTAGAATAGATTAGACTCACTGATAAAGAAGTGAATATTCTTAAGTAAGCTTTAACCCAAGTATAAGCAGTGACCATAAGTATGGTCACTGGTAATCAGTCCATTCCACCAACCAACTGTAGTAAAGTTGGCAATCAAACAAAAGTCAAATAAGGCCCAACTAAATTACAAAATCCAAGACCCATAGAGAGAAGAAAAAAAGGGAAAATGAAAACAAACAAGGGAAAAAAGAAGTTACCAATCTTATTACAGTGGCCACAATGTTCCAACAATTTCCTTATAAATGATTCGATAGATTACCAAATAATTAGAAAAGTCTTGCAAGAACTAAAAAAAATAGCTAGGTTCCCAGCTTTTACCTGTATATGTACATTCTCATAAGCTAACAATACAAAAATCAGATTTGATACCTTTTCCACAAGTTGTAGATTTAAGCTATTTTCAGCAATCCATAAAATACGGCACAGAATATGTTCAGGCCGTAGCGCTGCAGCCCACACACCACTCTCACTACTTCGAAGACCCAGACTAAACAAGCTGTGGAGAATTTTAAATGTAAGAGAGAGAAGCAATAAAGAATTAAACTAGCTGAACTAATGTCATTCTAGGCCATAAAGTATACATGTAATGGTTCCTAACAATACTACATTACAGCACAAGGCCTCGGTGGAGAAAATAGTAAATCCACAGTTTGGAAAGATAGCAATGCATATGACAAGAATTGATGGTGAGCGGAATAATGGAACCACAGTCAACTAAGAGTGCACATAATAGAAATTTGCCAAAACAATGTAGCATTTCCCTGGTGGTATGAATGAAAATAGAAAATGACTGGAAGCAATCGGATACAAATTTGTCAACAAGACAGAGAACATAAGGTCCTGAACTTGCACAATGTTACTGGTTTTGACTAGGACCAATTAGAAAGATAGTGCTTATGATACATTTTGCTCCCAAAACCTGTAAAAAGAAACTAGGCACACTCCAGGAGAAAAGATACTACAATTCAGAAGGTTAATTATGGATCTCAACGAAATAGTTTCACCAAAACATAATCAAATGAACTATCAAAAAATTACATATTAAATCACACCACTAATGACTGAAATAATATTAGATATGAAAAACAAAAGCTGTAAATTACCGGCATGCTTCACATAGGCATTGTGTGTCATCTACAAATAATTGATTCACAATCAAGTCGATCAATCCATTTGTACTGACTATATGTTTCAAAGGAACTTCATGGCAAGCAAGGTTTCCAATGATTCCAAGGCAAATTTCCTGGAGCAACAAAAAGCAATTATAGCGACATGCATAAAGTCTTTCAGCATATAATTCCTTGACATTTTATACAATACAAATAACCAACTTTTGTTGAGGAAAGAGTAAGAAACAGGATATAAAACTTCGATAAAACATACGAAGAGGACTTTCCGCAAGAGAAGCATAAATGCTTACAATAGCACGCATGGACTGCTGAACCATGAGATTTGCTGAAAGCACCTCTAGCAGAAGGTTCTCCACCTACAAATATACGTCAAATTTGAGTCGAGTAGCATACGTATAATAGTTGGAAATTTAGATACAATTTGCATGTGATTGATTATACATATACATATGTATATAGCTGAACAAGTCAAAACCCTGTTCTAAAAATTGCAATTTAACGTCTGTAACGTGGCCCTTGTGTAAATATTGTTCTGAATAGTAGTTTAATTGTTGACAATGCACTGTTGAGTGCTTCTACACATAAGGGTAAGGAGAAATTTTTGGGCTTTTAGTTAGCTTTAGCATCTATTTATTTGTTGAAATAACCTCAATCTAAGAATGTAACACTAAATATTACATGAAGTTACAATCAAAATGATAAACCAGTAAGAAGAGAAAAATGAGATACATAAATTGGAAAAGAAAATCAATCTGAATACCATCATTTCCGCATGAGTTTTACTTGCTGAAAGATCCCATATAGTGCAGCCATATTCTTCCCAAGCCTCTTCTCCAAGTGACACAGAATTATGATTAGGATTAGGATTAGGAGCAGGTTGGTTATCAAGGTCCATGCCCTCCTCAGCTACACATACATTGTCAGTATGTGACTCTTGCTTAACAGTTACATTAGTTGGTACAAGTTTCCTAATCAAAGAGATAACATAACTAGGATCCACCGTCGTCGAGACGTCGAATAGCTGCAAGACAATAAAGAAAGCAGCAAACAAACTTATCATCAATACATTTTATTTCCTTTTGCAAAATAATTTGGTAGTTTATTAGTAAAAATTTAATGGATATGCGATCAAATACTCTTTCTTAGCTCTTTTTTTATTAATATATAAATATATAGGGACTATCATGGTCATCATAGTATAAACTGTAAACCCCATATTTTTTTTTTCTATTAATATGTTTATTGTGATGAATAAACCCCATAAATATATTATCTTGTATTGTATTTCAGAGTGGAAAGTTGGGAATTCAACCAAAAAAAAAAACCCTCAAGTGAGAGATGTAGGTAGTTGTTACCTGGTGGGGCGGAGCAAAGGGGTGATGCGATGGGGTCTCGGCACATTGCTGCTGCTGCTCTTCTTCTTCTTCTTCTTCTTCTTCTTCTTCTTCTAGAGCTCTTGCTTCTTGGCCAACTGCCATATCCTCCCACTCTCTGCTACAGCTTCCGCTTCCGCTTCCGCTTTTTATCAGAGTTGGTTTAACAACGCTTTATTATCTATTTCCGGTGAATGAAGGAGACGGAGACGGAGACGGACATTTTAAATGGGAAATTAGGTTAAATATGCATTATAAGAGGCATATTTTGGCACATATGCTTCCCTCAATAAAACTCTGAAAAATATGCATATACCCACC
>JXTB01000149.1:466435-603898 GCA_002914805.1 Parasponia andersonii | reverse complement strand
AAATACTGTAAAAAAACCTATTTCGAAGGGTATCGAAATTTCGACTCTGTAAATCGAAACATAGTCGAAATACCATCGAAAACACGTCGAAATACCATCGAAAACACGTCGAAATACTATCGAATATCATCGAACTGTCATCGAAAAAAGTCGAACTAACATCGAAAATTTAGATTTTCTATTTTAAAATGTCATCGAAAAATGTATCGAAATTTCAGCACTATTCATCGAAATAAAATCGAAACACAGTCGAAATACCATCGAAAAGGTATCGAAATTTCGACTGTAAATCGAACCACAGTCGAAATACCATCGAATATCATCGAACTGTCATCGAAAATTTAGAGCAGCCTTATTTTCTATTTTAAAAGACAAATTAGCTTTAAATGTCATGGAAAATGTATCGAAATTGCAGCACTATTCATCCAAACCTCATCGAAATAAAATCGAAACACAGTCGAAATAACATCGAAAGTTTATTTTACCTATTTAATAAAATAGAGAATACGGAGCATATTTAACCTAATATCTCTTTTAAATATCATCGAAAAGGGATCGAAATTTCGACTCTATAAATCAAAACCGAGTCGAAATACCATCGAAACTACGTCGAAATACCATCGAAAACACGTCGAATTTCGCGTGATTTTCCGGTATTATTTTCAGCCATACTCATCGAAATATGATCGAAAATTTAGACCAGGTAATCGAAAATGCATCGAAAAAATGTCGGAATGAAGTGAAAAATTTCTAAATCGTCTTCTACTACAAATGCCCTAAATTAAAAAAAAAAACCTCAAATTAGATTTTGCTTACCTTCTTTTGGGGACTCATTTTTCTCAAGACAGATTTACGATCTTTGGCACGACGAGATTTCGTCTTCCTCGGTTAACGACGCGATGATTCTTGGCTCTTCAGAGAAGGAGACAAAAGAGAGAGTTAGAGAGAGAGAGAAAGAGAAATGAGGAGTTTAAGGGACGAAGAGGCATATTTTCTCTTAGGTATTAGTAAGGGTATTTTCGTCCGTAAGCATATTTTTCAAATGTTTTTTAAATTGTGCATATAGGCCAAAATAAGGGTATTACGGAGCATATTTAACCTAATTCCCCTTCTAAAAGTCAAGTTTATATTTTATGACTATCATTATTCAGTGTATTATATTTAATGGTGATTACATAAATGTGTAATGGTTCACTGAATGGAATTTTGGAATTTTTCAAAGATGTAACTCTTTTACTAATTAGAAACTTTATTTGGAAATTTAAAACAAATCGAAATTTGCAAAGCAAATAAAATATTCATAGATTTAGATCTATAGTATAACTATTTTTACATAGACAAAAAGATTATTAAAATGAAAATATAAATAAAATTATAGTCGGAGATACATCTAAAAGTGGATTTCTCTCTTCTACAAGTTGGAAATCTATAAAAATTAGGGTTTCAAAGAAAATTATGTGATAACAACTTATATTACGAGTGAATGCGATATATCCAAAAGTGGATTTCCCTCTTCTACAAGTTGAAAATCTATAAAGATTAGGGTTCCAAAGAAAATTATGCGATAACAACTCATATTATGAGTAAATGTAATTATATTATTAGAAATGCTTCTCATTATATGTAAAGATAATAGCAATATAGGTACAAATTAATTACCAATAAAATGTACGAAATAGAAGAACTTATCTATCAAAATCATGGTTGATGCACGATAGAGTCGTCATCTTTAAAATCGATTTCACCATCTTGGGATACTCAATCAAAAGTGTTGACGGAGGTTTTGTCAACAATAAATTTAGAAAAATTGCAAAATGTGACTTGTGTGTGAAAATGGTTAATTAACTAAAGCAAATAAAGAGACAAGAATTTTATAGTGGTTCAGCCTCAAAAAAGATGAGCTTACTTCCACTGTTTTTTACTATTTTCTGGAGAATTACAAAAACTCAAAATTACAATGTGTTATCTGGAAAGAAGAAGCAAGAGTTTAAAAGGTTCTTCCCAAAATCTCCCAAAAGCCCCCCATCGAAACATTGAACTCCCTTTATATAAGTAAGGATAGCTCAATGTTTCCCAATTGTGAGAATGGGTAACTGTATAATCGGGCAATACAATTTGAGTAACAATATAACTGGGTAATCACTTAAATGAGACGACTGATCGATCTTTAAAGAGAAACTTTTGTTTCTCTTTCTTTGAAGGTTACCCGTTTGACGAAGCGTAGACTAGTCTCATTTTTTATTCTGGTCGCACTTAACTCGTTCAGAGGAGGTCGCACGTAACTCTTTCGGAAGAGGTAACACTAACTTATGCAGTAGAGTTCGCATGTAACTCTTTTGGAAGAGGTCGCACTTAATCTTACTCATGCGACCTGATACTCACTTGGTCAACTTTTTCCTTTATGGTATTGACCAACATAATAGGATTTTAAACCGCATAACAATTGCCCCCCAGCTCCATTAGTTCTTTAGGACAAAATGGAGCTTCTTTCTACTATAAGTGCGAGCTTAAAAAATGCGATGTCACGACCTAAAGACCCTTGAAAGAGTCGAAGAGTCGCCAGATCTCAAATCTCACTCTTTTCAAGATCACGCGTACCTTTTTCTAACAGATGAAACCACGTGTCCCTTTTTCTAAGAAGAATAGCAAAACTCGAGGAGACTTTTCCCTTCTTTTTCCTTTTTTAAACAGACATAATGATAGCGATGATGCCAGTTGTCGTCTTAAATCGAATCGTTTCAAATTTTAAAAAGATACCGATTTAATTTCGGAAAAATCAAATCCCACGTGAACTTCAGCCTTTGGATCTGAAAATTAAATATATTGATCTACAGCTGTGATTTGACGACACTCGAGGTATATATATCAAAAACTAATCTGTCTCCTCAAAAAACCTATCGTCTGCTATTTCTCTCGAAACCCAAAGTATTCATAGAGCAATCCTTCCGGCGTCGTTCTGTTTCCCAGCTCGCACAACTTTGTCATCTTCTCCAACGAAGTTATTATCATAATCCTTCAAACGTCATCTTGATCCCTCCTTCTTCGAAGAAAGGTTAGTATATATCCTCTCTCTCTTGTTCTTCGATTTTTCTAGAACTTTTATTTACAAATCCTAGAATGGAAAATAGGAACAAACTGTAGAGCCCAAATATTCTGAACATAAACCCATCCCGTATTTGGATGGACTGTAAAATAGAAATTTTTAGATCCCCTTTGTTGGTTTATAGATTCTTCTTTTAGATGACTGACAGAGATGAACTCGTGAAAGAGTATATTTTCTTTTTTAACGAACTGCTCGAACAATTTTTTATGAATCCGTAGATCGATTAGAAAAAATTTAATGAGTAGCTTGTTGATGCAATCCTAGGATGAAACCCCAAAACTACTCGCATATAGCTAAGATCCCTGATGCTCGCATAGGACCAAATCCATCCATATTTCTTTTTAGATGTCTAGTAGTGAGGATTTAGGGAAAGGAATGCATTCTCAGGAGAATCTTCCAATACCAGTGTTAGCTCCATAAACCTAGAAGATTATCTTGAGCCAAAACTCGAAGTTGAGATAACTAGGGTCAGGCAAAGTAGTCCTCGCATAGGCGACCTACCTCAAGACCAATGGCCCCGGCATATCAGAGATACCTCTGCGTTCGCAATGGGTTACCAATATGTAGAGGGAAACTGGTCATGTACTAATATAAGGACGAGTTGCACTACGAACAGGCTCAGCAAGATCTTGCACAACTACAAGATCGCCATCCCCCTTTGCCTTCCCATGGAGTTCAATCGACCACATACACCACCTCACAGAATTGCATCATTCTCTGAAGCAGTTCTTAAATACAGGGTCCACCTTCCACTTCATCCTTACATAAAATCCATCGTCGACTATTACGGAATCGTTCCTTTTCAACTAACTCCAAACACTTATAGATACATGGTAGGTCTGTACATACTATACCATAAATTAGGCTTAGAAACCCCCACTCCTGAAGAGTTTGCTTGGTTTTACGAAGTGAAATCAAACCCATCAGACTTCGGCTTCTTCTATGCGAGCAAGTGGTCAAACCAAGCAATAAAAACTATCTACGGGGTTCGCAATAACATGGGAAAATAGAAAAATCCATTTTTCCATTTTGACTATACGGATAATGGCTTCTTTCAGAATCCTGGTAGGTAGCTTTCAGTTTATCACCTTTTCTGTATAATCATATTTATTCTTGATCGCACTCGTATGTCATCGCAGACAATAGGGAACGGCTCGGACTTTCCAGAGAACAGCTTGCAAGGGTGTACAGAATCAACGACCTTCTGATTAAGAAATTTGATTGGAAGAAACTTGGAACTTCCAAGAACTTGGTCGCTTGCGGTTTGCTTCCAAAGGGAGCCGTGTTCCCTGATCCCACCATCCGTTCGACCAGACCCTCGAGCCTGAAGAAAAAGAAGCCGAGGAAGTAGACGGAAAAGAGTGCGTCATCTTCCAAACCCAAGAAACGAAAAGCACCTGCCACCCCTACAACTTCGAAACCATCATCTCCTAAAACAGCATCACCGCCAACTTCTCAACAGCAAGAGGGTAATTTTATATATACATATATATATTTTCATCATCATCGTATTATGTCATCTCACTTGCTGACACATTTGTACAGAATTGGTTATTGGTAGCGGATTGCGAGCACTACCTTCCACTCTGGGGTCCACGGCAAAGTCCAAGATGCCAGAGAGTACACCTCCATCGACATCAAAAGGGAAAGAGAAGGTCGACACTTCCAAGAAATGAAAAGTCACCTTCGAGGATATCCCGACAAGCTCACCTCCTCCACAGCCTCAAATTATGAGCCATTCTGAACCATCTAAGGAGACTGCCACTTCTTCGGAACCAAATTAGGTTGATAAGGACGAGGAGCTCTTCGCACTCCTTAATCAATTACCGAAGAAGACTGGTATAAGTGCAGCCTTTATTGATCGCTTCACTTCCGAAGAAGGCTGGGAGAGGATGAAGCGATGATCTGCCAAGGTTGCCTTTGGTTCTGCGATGAGGATGTTGGCAAATGTAAGCATCTTCCTTTTTCTCTTTTCAATGCATTTTTCTGGTATTGATATGTTATATTTTCAGGCTGCTGCAGCTGCTGTCCTGATGCATGACCCAGTCCTCGAGTGTTTGGAGAAGGCCGAAAAAGTCAACGAGATAACTCAAGCATTCGAGGACTCGGAGAAGGCTCGTGAGGAGGAGAAAAAAGCCTTCGATTTAGAGAGGCAGCAGCTGCTCGAAGGTCTGGCCAAAGAGAAGTTCGAAAATGAGAAGCTCGAGGAAAAAATTAAAGAGCTTGAAAAGACTATCTCCGAGCATTCGGATCGCATGAAGGAGGCGACAACAGAGGCAGCTCACAAAGCTATTGAAGAGTTCAAAGCTACTAAAGTCAAGGAGCTCAAAGACAAAGCCAGTGACATCGCCTCGTCGACCATCATATACAACATCTTCTGTGAGCATCCGGACTTCGACTTTTCCATTCTCGGCGAAGACGTGATCGAGCTTGTCCATAGTTGGAGGGAAGATGAGGCTACCAAGTCTGGAGATGGTTGAGCGAGCACGTCTGCACAATAATAATGTTATTTTTTTTTTAAAACTTCAGAACAATACGGGCTTGGTCCCCTCTTATTTGTATTTCTTTGCTTGCATATAGGTGTGAGCTTTTATCAATGAATGAATGCTTTCCTTATTAGACATTTATTCTTGCAAAACAATCAACACACTAAGTCGTAATATAGAAGATAATTAATTTAACCAAGTAGTCAATCACTAAGTGACTGATCAGTATGCTATTGCGATTTGAATCTAACACACTTAAAATGGTTGTGTTATGATAGGTTAGGTTGCTTAAGAAAACAACAAATATGAGTGATGCAAACTCAATACTGTTTTTCAAAAGTTCCATGGCAAAATGTAACTATAGCAATATATCACATTGAACAATGAACATTTTGCTTAGTTACTTTGTTGTTCGAGGAGGAAAATTGCGTAATACGACATGTTAAGGCATAAAGCGAGGAGAAAATCCTAAGATTTTAAGGAATTTTAGATATTTCGACGATCTAAAATTCCGACCCCTCTAAATGGACGTTTTGCATAGTCCCTTAGGAAACAAGTAGGAAAGATAATATTCTGATCCCACTGCCCCCCGAGTCTTATGGTGTTCGAAGATTGCCATAAAACTATAAAAAGTACTAAATCGAATGATCGATGAGGAGACACCCTTATTGATGATGACGAATGATGACCAACGAATGACGATTACGAATGATGATCAACGAATGACGATTACGAATGACGATTAATGAATGACGATCAACGAATGACGAATAAGTAGATCTTTATTGATGAATGACAAAAACATGAAGATATACATGAAAATTTACTGATAATAATGATGAAATTGTTCTGCATTCCAGGCATGCTCGATCTTTTGTCTGCCAGTGCAAGCTATCTTATATGTCCCAAGTCGAATAATGTCATCAATAACATACGGTCCTTCCCAAGAGGGTCCAAATACTCCAGCACCGTGCTCTTTATTATTAGGTAGGACTTGCCAAAGAATAAAGTCACCAACTTCAAATCCTCTTCGTCTAACTTTAGAGTTATAATATCGAGCAGTGCACTGTTGAAATGATGCGATTCAAAGCTGAGACTGCTCTCGCCTTTCTTCTAAAAGATCGAGCTCAATCCTCATTAGTGTTTTGTTGTAATCTTGCTCATAGGTTGATCGTCGTAGAGAGCTTGCACCAATTTCAACCGGAATCATTGCTTCATATCCGTAAGCTAAAGAGAATGGACTCTCTCTAATAGTTGTTCGTTGAGTGGTGCGATAAGCCCATAACACTTCAGGGAGTACCTCTGTCCAAGCTCCTTTATGCTCTTTCAACTTTGTCTTTATATTGTGTTTAAGTATTTTATTTATCGCTTCGACCTGTCCATTGACTTGTGGATGAACAACAGCGGAGAAATTCTTCTTGATGCCTAAGTTGTTGCAGAAGTTACAGAATTCGTCACAGTCAAATTGTTTCCCATTATCAAAAATTATGGTATATGGTATACCATAACGGCAGATTATAGATTTGTAAACAAAATCTTTCATCTTTTTTGCGGAAATGGTACTCAAAGCTTCAGCTTCTGTCCACTTGGTGAAATAATCAACTGCAACCACTGCATACTTCAACCCACCTCGCGCCAATGGAAGTGTTCCGATAATATCAATTTCCCATACTGCAAATGGCCATGGATGGGTCATTGGAGTGAGAGGAACGGATAGCATTCTAGGAACAGTTACAAATCGCTGGCATTTACTACACCTCCTAGAAAATTCCATCGTATCCTTCTTCATGGTCGGCCAGAAATACCCTTGTCTTAGAATCTTGTTCGCAAGTGCTTGCCCCCCGGAATGATTTCCGCATATTCCTTCATGAATCTCCCTCATAATGTAGTCCGCTTTTTCTTTATCAACACATAACAATAGCGGCGCACTAAAACTCCTTCGATAAAGCTTCTCGTCATAGATAACATAGCAAGCTACTTTCATTCGAAGTCGCTTTGCGTCGTCTTTATTTTCGGAGAGATCGCCATTTTGTATTTACTTCATTATAGAATCTACCAACGATGATTTTTTATCAACCGTCATAGCTATTTGGGGATCTGCTTCGATACTAGGTTTTGTAAGAAACTCGACAAGGACCACCTTTAGTAATTCAGCATCTTTTGTTGAGGCGAGTTTAGCTAGGGCATCTGCCCGGGTATTCTTAATGCGAGGAAGAAATTGAATATTATAGGCAGTGAATGTCGAGAATAATCTTTGTACCTCCTATAAATAAGCCATCATTCTCTTTCCTCTTGCTTGATATTTGCCATTCACTTGACAAACGACCAGCTGGGAATCACTGTATACCTTAATTACTTCGACCTTCATTTCTTGTGCGAGCTTTAGCCCGGCTATCAGTGCTTCATATTCTACCTCATTATTCGATGCTAGAAATTTGAAGCGAAGTGCACAATAAATATTGTGCCCTTCAAGACTGATTAGTACTAAGCCCGCACCAGCTCCATTCTCATTCGATGATCCATCAACATAAAGTTTCCACAATCTGGATAAATCTATAGCAGGTTTTTCGATTAATTCTATGGGAAGATCGACATCATATATGAATTCTGCAATGAAATCTGCGAGGGCTTGCCCTTTGATCGTCGTGCGAGGTTGGAAATCGATGTCGAACTGACTCAACTCAACTGCCCACTTAAGTAGTCGTCCGGAAGCCTCGGTTTTTGCAGAACTTGCTTTAATGGAAAGTTCGTGAAAAATTTGATGGTGTGCGCATGAAAATAAGGTCGAAGTTTCCTGGATGCGATAATGAGTGCTAGTGCCAATTTCTCCATCTCTGGATATCTTGTTTCAGCATCGAGTAATCTTTTACTTATGTAGTACACTGGTCGCTGTATCTTTTCATATTCTCGAATTAATGTAGTGCTTGTCGCATATTTAGAAACATCGAGGTATAAATACAATTCTTCCCCTAGATTTGGCTTCGACAGGATTGGAGAAGAACCCAAGTGTATTTTTAATTCTTGGAATGCCTGCTCACATTCTCCCGTCCACTCAAACCTCTTCGAACCTTTCAATACTTCAAAGAATGGTTGGCACTTATCCGTCGACTTAGATACAAATCAACTCAATGCGGCCACTCTTCCTACTAGGCTCTGCACATCCTTGCATTTGCGAGGAGATTGCATATCAATCAGCACTTGTATCTTCTGTGGGTTAGCTTCAATGCCTCGCTGATTGACCATAAAACCCAGAAACTTTCCAGATCCTACCCCGAATGCACACTTCTGAGGATTCAGCTTCATTTGATATTTTCAGAGAATTTTGAATATCTCATCAAGATGTTTGATGTGATCTTCGGCTTTCTTCGACTTTACCAGCATGTCATTAACATATACCTCCATTGTCTTGCCAATTTGTTTTACAAACATCATGTTGACAAGACGCTGGTAGGTTGCTCCTGCATTGATGAGTCCGAAAGGTATCTTTTTGTAACAGTATAATACTCGATCAGTGATGAACGAGGTATGCTCCTTATCTAGTTTGTACATGGGGATTTGATTGTATCCAGAATATGCATCCATGAAACTTAAGAGTTCATGCCCCGACATCGCATCTACAAGCTGGTCGATTCTTGGAAGGGGAAAGCTGTCCTTCGGGTATGCTTTATTGAGATCTGTGAAATCAATGCATGTTCTCCACTTCCCGTTGGGTTTCTTTACCAAAACCGAGTTTGCAAGCCAGTTCGGATAAAAAGATTCCCTGATAAATCCAATTTCGAGCAACTTTTCTACCTCTTCTTTCAGCGCGACGTAGCGTTCTAGATTCATAGCTCTCCTTTTCTACCGTACAGGTTTCTTTGTTGGATCTATGTTGAGATGGTGGCATATGATATTCGGATCGATCCCTACCATGTCCGAATGTTTCCATGCGAAGACATCCAAGTTAGATTCCAGAAAAGCTACCAATGAAGCTCGCACAGGTTCTTGAAGCCTTGCTCCAATCTTTAAAATCTTCGAGGACCTGTCAAATAGCAAATCCTCCAAGTCTTCAATGGGTCTAGTTTTGATCTCTCCCTCGATTTCTCAAGGGTCGAGGTCTTTGCTTGTCGTTTCGATTGACGTTTTGCCTGACACTTTGACTGACATTTCGACTGACGCTTCGACTAACGTTTCTCCTGACGCTTCTCTTTGGACCATCATTGTGCGAGGTGTCGCATCCTTTGCTGCGAGCTTTAAGGAGTTGTTATAACAAGTCCTCGCATCATATTGGTTGACACGCACCTCGCCTACTTCTTGTTGAGTCGGGAATTTACTGCTCGAAGTTCCCTCAATGTTGGTCTTCCCAGTACAGCATTGAATGCAAAGGGGCAATCTACAACCAAAAACTGGGTCATTACCGTTGAAACCCTAGGGTAGGTTCCAACGTTGACCATTAACTCAATCACGCCCATAGGCATTATGCTGTTACCAGTGAATCCGTAGAGTGGAGTGACGGTAGGCTTTAGGTCGCTTTCATTCAACCCCATTTTTTAAAGGCGTCGTAATACAGGATGTCAACAGTACTTCCGTTATCGATCAATACTCGCCATAATTGTGTGCTTCCATAATTGATCTTTATGACCAATGAATCATTATGTGGATAATGGACTTCCCTCGCGTCTTGTTCCGTTAAGGTAATATCCATATCCGATACTTGCTGAAGCTTTCGTGATTGCTGTTCGAGGTGCATGACGTTGGTTAATAGCTGCTGTCGAGCTTCTCGTGCATACCTATCCTGTGCTCTCTTGGAATCTCCCTCAACGTCCAGTCCTCCGAAAATAGTTCACACCTCGCGCTGAATTTCTGGAGGTCGCTGTCGGTTTTCTTCTCGCCTTTCATTATTCTGTTTGGAGTACTACCGCAGCCACCCTTCTTTAATCAATCTTTCGATCTCATCTTTCAGGGCAAAGTAGTTATTGGTATCGTGTCCAATGTCATTGTGATACTAACAAAACTTGTTGGGGTCGCACCTCACTCTATCTCTTTTCATTGGTTCTGGTTGATGATACTGCTCCTGTTGGTTTATGACTGCATAGATATGATCTATGGGTGCGTTCAATTCAATATAATTATTGAACCTCATGGGAGCTCTTGGAATCTCCTGCTTTTTCTGTTTAGGCTGCTTCTCAGTCGATTGTTCACTATTCCTTTTGTTTGACTTCTTATTATTGTTGTTGTTGTTTGTTGTCGCATCTTTGACAGCATTCTTTCCTCCTCCCTTTGTCGTCTTAAGATTTTCGTGTGAAGATTCCACCCTTAGATGCCGACCAACTCTTCGATAGAAGTCTTCAAAGGTTCTGCATTCTCGCTCAAGTAAATCTTCCTAGAGTTTAGTTTCTGGTCGCACCCTAGCCATCATTAGAATTAAAACTCCTCCTTCAGGTGGGTTGTTGACCTTTGCTAATTCTGAGGTAAAGCGATTTAGGTAAGATCGTAGAGTTTCCTTCGAACCTTACGGAATAGCAGACTGACTGACCAGTGGAACAGTGAAATTCTTTGCAGCCTGGAATTGCCTCAAGAATGCAATTTGGAGTTGTTGCCAAGACGAGATTGAGCTGGACTTGAGTCCTCGGAACTACTTCTTTGTTGCTCCCGTTAAAGTTACAGCAAAACACCTGCAACGTGCGAGATCATCAATACGATGAAGTTCCATCAGGTCGCTGAAGTGATCCATATGGTCCTACGAATCAGTTTTCCCATCAAAAGTGTTTATGATGGGAAGTTTAAATCCAGCAGGTAAGGTGGTAGCTTGAACCTCCTCGCTGAATGGCGATTAACGATACCCATTAGTGAGCTTATCGTCCCAACCAGTAAGTGCATCTAAAGCAATCCTCAGATTATGAACATCGACATTCAGAGGGAGAACATTCTCTCTTACTGGTGGTAGGAGTGGCCTTTGATCGTTGTCATGATATAAGCCTGGTTGGTTTGGTAGGGTATGCTGCGACCTTAGGGATTCCGATGAAACAGTGTGACGAAATCGGCTTTGGTCATTGTGATGCGATGTGGATCGCTACTGACTACGTCACTGATCCAAATGTTGTCTCAGGTCTATAGGATTCTGTTGAGATTCCCTACTTATCCTTTCAAAGACATTCATCGATTGACGTTTTTGCTTGTGTTCAAGATAATCACGATTGATGGTTGCTCTCCAGGAAGGTTGTCCACGATCACGATCAGTGCTCGAACTTTCAGTACCAGATACCAGAGGCAAGTCTGCGACCTTACCTTTTCCCTTAGAGATGCAATCTCCTCGACGCTCCTACCGAGCTTTAGGTTGGTCGCGATTCCCTGTCTCCAGAATCTGAATTCCTCTCTTAGGTTGTTGAGCAGGACGTTCTCTAAGACATTCGTGCTGTGGTGGAGTTAGCATCTATCCCTCAGCAAGTCATCGTAGAGAGTCATTAATCTGACTTGGAATTTGCTGAAGGTTCACTAGTGCTTCCTCGGTCACGGCAAGATGATCCTGAGCAGAATCTACCTGTGTAGCAGCGGTACTTTGGGGATGATTTTGGCTAGTTCCGATGTTTCTGATAGTGTTTCTAGTGTTTGCCATTGTTGAAAGAAGCGGAATGGACAAAATTTTCTGCCGGAATAGTCCTCTTTCTAGCGCTAATTGTTGATGGAGGTTTTGTCAACAATAAATTTAGGAAAATTGCAAGATATGGCTTGTGTGTGAAAATGGTTAATTAACTAAAGCAAATAAAGAGACAAGAATTTTATAGTGGCTCAGCCCCAAAAAAAATGAGCCTACGTCCACTGTTTTTTACTATTTTCTAGAGAATTACAAGAGCTCAAAATTACAATGTAATGTCTGGAAAGATGAAGCAAGAGTTTAAAAGGTTCTTCCCAAAATCTCCCAAAAGCCCCCCATCGAAACATTGAACTCCCTTTATATAAGTAAGGATAGCTCAATGTTTCCTAATTGTGAGAATAGGTAATTGTATAATCGGGCAATACAATTTGAGTAACAATATAACTGGGTAATCACTTAAATGAGATGACTGGTCAATCTTTAAAGAGAAACTTTTGTTTCCCTTTCTTTATAGGTTACCCGTTTGATGAAGCGTAGACTAGTCTCCTTTTTCATTCTGGTCGCACTTAACTCGTTCGGAGGAGGTCGCACGTAACTCTTTCGGAAGAGGTCGTACTAACTTACACGGTGGAGGTCACACATAACTCTTTTGGAAGAGGTCGTACTTAATCTTACTCATACGACCTAACACTCACTTGGTCAACTTTTCCCTTTATGGTATTAACCAACATAATAGGATTTTAGACCGCACAACAAAAAGTAACAGGTTCGTGGGGCACGGTTTCCTAGATTCGACGATCGTTAGACGACTGCTAAGGGTGCACTCCCAATAGCAGGTCGAGGCAGATTCTCATAAGTACCCAACTAGAAATAGCTAACAGATAAAAAGTTCTAAGGAAAGGGAAGATAATCTAATATACAAGTTGGTTAAATAAAACTTTAGAATGGAAACTTTATTTATAGTAGAAATTTTTTCATAAGAGTTAAGTGCATCATAAATCAAAGAAAGTAAATGGTCAAAATAGATGGTCAATTACAAAATTAAGAAAAGAAAATAAGAGAAGAAAAAAAGAGTTACCATAGTATCCAACTAAGTTATTTATAGTAGCTAAAAAATCTGGGAGAGGGAACTATAGTTATCCTATCTCGAAACTTATGGTCTCGATGAGATAAGAAAAAAGGTAAGTATTGCTTATTAAGGAAAAAAACAAATTATCATAAGTATCCAACGAAGTTAGCTGAAATTGAAAAAATATATAAATAAAATTACTAATAGGCATTCTATCACGATACCTATAGTTTCCATGAGATAGGAAGAGAGCTAGACAATTGCTTATGGAAAGGAAAAAAAAAAAGTTACTAAAGGTATCTAACCATGCTACCTATAGTATCTAAGAAATTAGAGAAAAAAAAATATTATGGGTATCATATGATATAATGATACCTTCGCCTCGAGAAGATGGAAAAAGAGTAAGGTGTTACTTGTAAGTTACGGTGACTTTTTCAATTTACTTATGATACTCACAAAACAGAATAGTATTTAAGTATTATTTATTGCTAAAAAAATTAGAAATTTAATTTTATTTAAAATGTAAGAAGTGTCACTTAAAAAATTTATTCACAGAATGTGTGGTAGAGAAATAAAAAGAATTTTTGCTAAAATCCACAAATAATCACACAAATAACATTAAAAATGAAAGTATCAGCTGAACAAGAGAAGAGGTTATCAGCTGGAATAAGCATCTTGGTGATTGAAATAAATGCTCTCAGCCTTGTAAGCTTTCCATATTGGGATATCTATCATTGTAGCTATAGAACCTAAGGATTATGCGCTTTATAGGTGTTGTCATTATGTACATATGTGTTGGAAATAGAAGATTTTTAAAGCTAGAAAGGCTAAGGAAGAAACTAAAGAAAATTTTAGTGGAAGAGAAGAATTTGTATTATTACTTGAATTGTTTATCTTTTGCTTGATATAAAATGGGGAGAAGTGCACTTTATTTATACTACTTCAAGGATGATTCTAGATGCTCCATGTAATCTCCAATAACCTAATTAATTATACAATCTAGTAAATATAAAATTAATCTAGTAAATACAAGAATACTCTAAAAACTTAGATATTAAACTATGGGCTATTAGATACACATATACCAAACCAAGTCGAACTTACAACATAAGCCCAAATAACTAAACTATAGCCCAATAGATCACAAAAAAGTTTATTTCTAACACTCCCCCTTAAACTTGATTTGTGACACCTAGTAAATTTTTTAACTTAAGAAAATCTTCATAGTTGAGTGGTTTGATGAAAATATCTGCCACTTGGTCTTGAGTCTTCACATACTTCAGTTGCACATCCTTTCTTACAATATATTCCCTTATATAATGGAAGCGGGTATCGATGTTCTTGCTTCTATCATAGAAGATGGGATTCTTTGCCAAAGTAATTGCTGATTTATTGTTAATATAGATCTCAGTGGGTTCATTCTGCAGAATACATAGTTTTTTCAATAAGTTTCTTAGCCAAATCGCATGACAGACGTATGATGTAGCTGCAACATATTCTGCTTCACAACTTGAAAGTGTGACAATTGATTGCTTCTTAGACATCTATGTGAAAGTAATGCCTCTCATGAAGAATATAAAACTACTTGTACTCTTTCAATCATCTAAGTCTCCACTATAATCACTGTTACTATAACCCACAAGATTATAGTTATTAGATGATGAATATCATAAGCCAAAGTTAGTTGTACCTTTAATATATCGAAAGATTCTTTTGGCAACTTTCAAATGAGTGATTGTTGGAGATTCTATGTAACGACTGACCAGGCTCACAGCATACAGAATGTCAGGTCTTATGCAAGTCAGGTAGCGCAAACTTCCAACTAAGTTCTTGTAGAGTGTTGGATCTACTTTTTCTCCTTCATCATGCTTTAAATAAATGTCAGATCTATTTTAAATAAATGGATAATTTCTTTAATTAATATAAAAAAATCAAAATGAGATAAATTAATAATACAAATTTTATTAAATAAAAAAAATGTATAAGCTGCTTCTAAAATTACAACATAGGGAAAAAAAAAAAAACGTCTATATTATCTGTGTTGGAGGAGGTGGCATCTCGATGCCGAGCCAAAAATTATATTACAATCTCTATTAGCCAAAAATTATATTCAACAGTGTATTTTTATCTACTTCTTATTACAAGCAATCTGATTAAATAGCTGGTATTAGAATTAGACAGAGAAAACGTCAATACCATTTCGGAGAAAGTGTGAATCTCATGCTTAAGAGTTTACATCACTAGTGAAGTCCGAGCAAGAGTTATTGTTATTTTTTTTATGTTTTATTTTTTTGTCTCAGTTATTTATTTGGGGAGATTCAGATTAATAAAAGATTATACTCTAGCATCTCATCAAAATATTTTTTTTTAAAATGAAAAACACTTATTTTATAAAAAAGTCATGAGTTGTTTTCCATATTACGTGTCTTGTAAACTGCCATACAATCCTTAATTTGGATTGAAATTAAGACCGTGGACAACCAGAAAGTGACCTCTTAGCTAGAAATTGGAGTTTGACTTACACCTAAAGAAACTAGTTTAAGGAAAATGATCATTAGCACATTTGGACCTCCATATATGTCTTAAAAATAAAAGATATATAACTAGTACTGAAACTCCCATTGATTTTGTAAGAGAATCCCAGAAAAAAAAAAAAATGGAAGGAGATCAGAAAGGTACAGTATGTGTAACAGGTGGTACGGGATACATAGGTTCTTGGCTCATAATGAGACTTCTTGATCATGGTTATTTTGTCAGAACTACTATTAGATCAAATCCAGGTGAGTTATAACCATCTGTTGAACACCCAAAAAAAAAGGGGGTTATCTGGATGAGGTTGTAATTAATGTATGAACTATTCATTTTTTGTTTAAGTTTGTTAACTATGATAGAACCGAAATACTTATAACCGCGGTTCCACTTTTTATATACTTTTATTTTGGCAAGAAAAGTAACATATGTGTTGTGGATTAGTGTATAGAAGCTAGAGAACTATATATGTAATTCACTTAAATTGTTATTATTCAAACATAGTTGTACATGGATCATTCAGAAAGGTCCTTTGTTACTTTTAATTCAAGAATTTGCAAAAGAAGCATGCCTTGATTTATATAAAGAGAAGAAAGTTTTTGCTAAAGATTTCAAATATATTTAGTTCTAATCCAAATTCAAATAACTATCAATCCCAGAACCTGTAGTTTCTATTTTGACAAGATATATATATCTGCTATGTTATGCCTTATGTGCCTTTCTTACACTCCTCTAATCAAGTTCCAAAAACTTTTGAAGACCGGGCTTCTGAAATTTTGACAGAAAACAAGAAAGACCACAACTTCCTCACAAGTTTACCAGGAGCCTCAGAAAAGCTCAAAATCTTCCACGCAGATCTCAACAACCCGGAAAGCTTTGGCCCTGTCATCGAAGGGTGCATAGGAGTCTTCCATGTTGCGACTCCGATTGATTTCGAAAACAAAGAACCGGAGGAAACAGTGACCAGAAGAGCAGTGGATGGAGCTATCGGCATCTTAAAGGCATGTCTAGATTCTAAAACGGTTAAGAAATTTGTCTACACTTCGAGCTCCTCGACTGTTTCCTTTAGCGGCAAGGGCTTGGAGGCACTGGATGAGAATGTTTGGACTGACGTGGATTATGTCAAAGCTCTAAAGCTAGTCGCAGGTCCCTACGCGATTTCGAAGACCTTCACTGAAAGGGCAGTCCTTGAATTTTCAGAAAAACATGGATTGGAGGTTGTCACATTGATCCTTCCTTTTGTTGTTGGCCCCTTCATTTGTCCTAAGTTGCCAAGCTCTGTTAAGCATGTATTGGATATTGCCTTGGGTATGTATTGTTTTATGGACAACTACATTAATTTTGGTTGGTTTTTAGGCCTGAATTGCTAGGACTAATTAATGAGTATCGATTAAGACTAGTGGAAATCTCATCATGATTGAAGTTTAAGCTTTTGACAAATTTTTCTTATAGACATGGCGGATTTAATTCTTGCTTCTATATTATGCAGGTCAGAACACTGACTTTGGTTCTCTTAGCCATTTAGATATGGTACATGTGGATGATGTTGCCGAAGCTCACATTTTCCTCTTTGAACATCATGAGGCCAAAGGGAGGTTTAACTGTTCATCAATTACCATATCAGTTGAAAGTGCTTCTGAGTTGATTTACACCAAATTCCCACAACTTCAAGTACCCCGAAACGAGTTAGTTCAATTTTTCTTTCCCAGTTTGAAGTTTAATAAAAATCTCATCTTATATGTTAACTGTAATCTCATGAAATTTCAAAATAACGTTCCTTATGTTGTCCATCTAATTGAATCTTTTTTGTGCAGTTCTCAAAAGAAAGCTGAAGGCATACTAGTGCCATCTCTCTTGTCAAAGAAGTTAATAGATTCAGGTTTTGAGTACAAGTACGGGGTTGAAGAAATGTTGTATGATGCAATTAAGTGCTGCAAAGAAATGGGTTATTTGTAGTAACTTTATTTGTAACATTATTAGCTTTCAGTCATGGTTTCTCTCAACTTTGGTTACATTTTTAATAATTTACGAGTGTATTATTACAAGAGAGGTGGTACTTTTCATAATTAACGGGGTTATTTGAAGCACGGTTGAGAAATGGTAATACACCAAAATTTTGTAAGGATAAATTGGTCTTTTGACCAAAATTTTCAAAAAAAAATTTAAAATTAAAATTTGAATTTGGGCTAAAGTGTAAGAAATTTTGGAATAGGGGCTAAATTGTTAAAGGACGAAAATAAGAGAAAACTTGAAAAGTAGGGACTCAAGTGTAATATTATAAAAAAATTGCACAGCCTTTTAATGAGTATACAGGTGGCATGTATCATTCTTCCTCTCAGCTCTCTCTCCCTCTCACCTCCCTCATGATTTTCTAGCCGAAAATTGGCAAAAATGCCGAAACTCAATCGAGGCTTTGACGAAACTCCTCCAGCAGTCGTTGAGTATTGTCATCACCCGGAATCGAAAGCGGGACACTAGACTAAGTTAGGGATAGTAATATAGGTCAAACACAGCTCGAAACTCACACAGAGTTAGCGGGTTTATGTCAAAATCGAATTGAACCAACAAACTCGTTTATTAAACAGGTCGGATTTGGGTTGACCCACCAACTTGAAATTGACCTATGATGTCCCAATCATTAAACGGGTCAATTTTAGATTAACTCGTCTATGACCCATATTATATAATACATATTTAAAAATATTAGTGTATTTTTAAGACTTTATTATGCATATATATTGAGATTTTATGTTATTTCAATTTATTTTTGGTAAATATTAGTGTTTTAAGATCATAAAATATGTATAAATTTATGTTAAATATATTGAAAATATATATTTTAGCTAATTTCGATTAAAAAGGCTAACGAGTCGTGTCGAGTTGACTTGACCAGAATATGACCTAATTAAATAAACGAATTATATGAGTCCTAATGGGTCAACTCGTTTATAAACGGATGAGTTAAAGTTAGAATTTCGGATACCAAGTCAAGTTCGAGTTGAGGTAAATATTACTATACATGAACACAATCCGTTAATACAAATTGTCTTAAACTGCTCCACTCATCGCCGATGACGAAAAGAAGCCACAAAAAACTTTCTAGCTCTGAATTTAGATAAGTTATATATCTAACTTAACTATTTTGGGTATTAAGAATTCAGTAGTAATATTTGTTTCACAAACTAAAACATTAAAGGTTCGAAAAAAGACCACTGACCCTCCGAATGACTACCAAACGTTATCCATCACACTGTAGCGCTATCCAGTTACTTGATTAAGATATGGATTCAATTACTTGATTCTAAAACTAGTTTAATTTATAAATTTACATATTTTTATTAAATATGGAATTTCATGAATTAGTTTATAAAAATTTTGTTTAAATCGATTTTTGACCTGCTTTGAAATATAAATTGTGTGGGAAGTATGTCAAACTGGTTATGGTATCATATATACTATTTTGAAGTGTTTTATGCAAGAAATTAGATTTTTGGGTTTTGATTAAAAATGGTGGTTGTGTTGTCAAAATTTTAGAAAATCTAAAATGATTTAAGAACTCAATTTTGAGAACTAAAAATGATTTGATTAAAAAATATTATATGGTTATTTTGTGATTTTGTGGAAATAGTGCATATTTCTATTCTTCATTCATATAACATTTATATGCATTCATATACTTATGTGATCGTCAGGCTTACAGTGCTCACGTTAGATGCTTGGACTTATGGTCATCTTTATAGATGACTCGGACTTATGGATGACCCACTAAGTCATCTTGGATATTATGACTGCATATATAGTTATATATTGACTTAAATAGATATATACAAGTTTTACTATGATGTTTTATAATGGTCTGAAATATTTGAATTGTTGGACAATATTTTCACTTGTAGTTTTTGAATCATTTTGATTGAACCACTAACCATGTAGGACCTTTAACTTAAGTATATTTCTTATATATAAAAACCTGTAATTGAATCTCTATTTGACATTAGCTCGTCCTACATTTTCCCCTCAGGTGCTACTTAGTGTGATCTAGAAAGAGAGACTTAGAGCAAGGCATTAAAGGCTTACTAGTTTATTTATATTTTAGTAAATTCTTACGAGACTTGTGAATTATAGACTTGAGTAGGAATTTGGATTTTAATTATAACTAAGTAAAAACTTATTTATGGGATTTGGACATGATTTATATGTCTTGTGTGTATATTTGAATTGAGATAATTGCCCGATGCATGATTATTAAACACGTGTTTTATTTATAGTCTATATTTAATGAGTGATGCATAACCGTGAGTTTCTTTTCAATAAAGTATTTTATCGAGGCCGATTTGAAAATTTGAAGTTTTGAATTATTTTTAAAATATTTTCTAGTATTTCTATTTTATGAAATATCCACTCTGCCACTGACCCCGACAAGTAACATCTCTAGATCTTAAAAGCGAAGATCACAACTACCAATTCTAATTCATATCAAAAGACTAAAACAACCCATTTTATACCAATTTGGATTGACTTTCTCTCAACAAACTTAGTCGCCTTTATATGAATCATATTGTTCGTTTGCATAGAGTACATTCTAGTATAGTTTCTAATAGAGATACAAGCTTTACATCCAAGTTCTAAAGATCTTTACAGAAAATTTTAGCAATAGAATTGAATCTTAGTGTTGCTCATCACGTGCAGATAGATGGCCAATTTGAGAGAACAATTCAGATTCTAGAGAATATACTTTGTTCGTGTATATTAGACTTTGGTGGAAGCTCGGATGATCAATTGTCATTAATAGAATTTTCTAACAATAATAGCTACAAAACTAGTTTGGGTATGGCTCCATAAGAGGTATTATATGAGAAATTATTCAATTCGCCCTTATACTAGACTAATGCAGAGGAGCGAGTTCCTCTTGGGTCAGAATTAATACAAAAGACTACTGAAAATATCAACACAGTAAGAGAAAGGATTAAGGTTATCTAGAGTCATTAAAAAAACTATGTAGATCCTTTAAGATGCAAAGTAGAGTTTGATGTTAGTGATCAAGTAATCCTAAAGGTCACACCAAGGCATGGACTTACTAGATTTGGAGTTAAAGGAAAGCTAAGGTATATTGGCCAGTTTTATATCAGTTGGACTTACAGCCATAATTGGGTCATGTGCACAATGTCTTTCATATTTCAATGCTGAGAAAGTCTATTTCTGACCCGTCATATATGGTTCAATACGTAGCAATACCAATTTAAGAAAATATCACTTGTGAAGAATTACAAGTTCGAATACTAGAAAGAGAACTCAAAATACTTCGTAATAGAGAAATTCTACTTATCAAAGTTCTTTGGCATCACTATAAGTAAGAAGAAACTACTTGAGAACTTGAAATAGGGATGTATGAAAAATACCCTCATTTGTTTAATTTTCAACTTGAGGTGGTACTTTAAATTTATGTCTTATATGTAAATTTCGAGATGAAATTCTTTTAGAAAGGAAAAGATATAAAACTCCAAAAATTTTTAAGGGTAAATTGGTGTTTTGACAAAAAATTTCAAAAAATAAATTAAAATTAAAATTTAGGCTAAAGTGTAGGAAATTTTGGCACAAGAGCTAAATTGTAAACTAAAAGGACAAACATGAGAAGAAACTTGAAAAGTAGGGATGTAATTGTAATTTTTTTAAAAATTTGCACAACCTTTTAATGAGCAGATTTGTGGCTTGTATCATTCTTCCTATGAGCTCTCTCTCTCTCTTACCTCCCTTACGATTTTCCAATTGAAAATTGGAAAAAAATGAAAAACTCTAGTGAGGCTCTGGCGAAGCTCTTCTCACCACTGTTAAGTGCCACACCAAAAAAAGCTCCCCTTGTTTGTCCCATGGCCTGAAACTACTTCATTCGTCGTAAGTAATGTAAGGAAGCCATGAAAAACTTTCTAACTCTAGTGCCAATAATGCGAGGAAGCTGCAAAAAATTTTCCGATTCCGACAACTTTAGGTTGTGAAATAAGCCTTGTTCGACTCATCTCCATGCAAGGAATCTCCTAGTAGGTGTCTCATAACTCAATTTTACTCTATTTGATTTTAATTTCGTTGAACAGTTTTAAGTATATTTAGTTTCGGAGTTGACTTTTCGATCGGACCATTAGATTTTAAAACTAATATAATTTTTGGAATATACGTAAGAAATAATGAAAATGAGATATATGTTGACTATATTTCGAAATGGGCACCAAAAACAAAATCAAACGGCTCATATTTTTCTCATTTTGGATGTCTAGGCCCAGGTTCATTCCAGACCCAAATCGGATAAACTATATATCTAGCGTCGCTATTTTAGGTATTAGGAATATATTAGTGAAGTCCATTTTACGAACTGAAGCTCTGTTTGAAAATTGAATTTTTAATTCAGGTGATCGAAGGTTTGAAAACGAACCTCAACCCTTTGAACGACCGCCAAGTGCTCTCTATAGTACTATATTGCTATCTAGTTACTCGATTGAGGTAGGAATTTGATTGCTTAATTTTAAAACTAGTTTAATTTATGAATTTATAAATTTTCAATAAATATAGAATTTCATAAATTAATTTATATGTTTAAATCTATTTTAGACTCGATTTAAGATAGATACTACATAGAAAGTACGTCACACTAGTTGGCATGTCATATATACTATTTCGAACTTTTTTTTTTGTAAGAAATTGGATTTTTAGGCTTTGATTAAAAATGTCCGTTGTGTTGCCGAAACTTTTAGAAAATCTAAAATGATTTAAGAACTCAATTTTGAGGACTAAATATTCTTTGATTAAAAGAATACTACATGGTTATTTTGTAGTTTTTTATAAATAGTATATATCCCTATCATGTCATTTATAAAGTATTTGCATATATTCACACACTTATATGACCGTCGAACTTACGTTACTTTACATTGGATGCTCAAATTTTCGGTGCCTTTATAGGTGGCTCAAACTTACGATTACCTTAATAGGTGGCTCGAATTTACGGGTAACCTATTAGGAAATCTCAAACATTATAATTACTTACATAGTTATATGTTAGCTTGAATAGATATGTACTAGTTCTACTGTGATGTTTTATAATAGTTTAAAATGTTTGAGCTATTGAACAATATTTTTTTCTTAGATGTTGTGAATCGTTTTGATTAGACCTCTAACTATACAAGACCTTTAATATGAGTATATTTCTTATATATGAAAACTTGTAATCGATTCTCTACTGGGCATTAGTTCATCGCTTTTCTTCCCCTCAAGTGACACTTAGTGTGATCTAGACAGAGAGACTTAGAGCAAAATATTGAAGGCTTATTAGTTTTTTTTATATTTTGGTAACTTCTTACAAGACTTGTGAATTAAAGACTCGAGTATGAATTTGGATTTTAATATAAAATACTAAGAGTAGGTCACTTATTAAACTAAACTAAATATTTCTTTTACACAAATCGTGCATCATCATCATCTTTGTAATATATTGGACATATTAAAATATAGATCAAGAAAATACCTCCAAGAAGAAGAGTGACATAACCTGAAAGAGAACAAGATGCATCTACTTTTGATCTTGTTGGTGCTATCCAACAAGTTATGTAGAGAATATCTGGTCTCACAATCAGGCTAACTCCTGAAAGCATCAGATCTACCTGGTAGAACATCATAAAATTGACTCAAGACACTACTATTATGACCTAGGAGTAGTTTGATAGTGTGTTTAGAGGACAATACGCTAATGATGATCATGTGAATGAGATACTGAAACAGTACAACAACCTACATCAAGGAAGTATGACTATTAATGACTATTATGATAAGTTTGTGGAACTTTCTCAATATGCCCACACCGAGGAACCTATTCAAGACTTTAAGTGATCTAGTTCAGAGCCAGCTCGAGGTCAGAGATTCATAGTAAACTTGAACCATTTCGTAGTATCCTATGTGTTAAAGCAAATCCTGATGCAGTTCTTAGAGACCATCTAGGAAGAGCTCACAGTATTTTTGTTGTTGAAAATAATAGCATGTAATATGTAAGGTCAAACAAATATAATAAATGTTTATAATAAACTTTAAAACAAAATTAAAGTTATCAAAATTTTGCTTTAAACTTCAATGGAATTTCAGCAACACTGTGAAAGTGCTGCAAAACAAAATTATATTAATAGTTGAGGTATATGTACCACACAGAGTCCTTAAAACTGATTCGTTCTCTCTGATAGAATGCTTGTAAGTTTTGCAAGTATAAGTTTTCTGGAATACAACAACGAAGACTAGCAAGTAAAGTACTAACATTTCCACTCTATGAACTATAAACTTTTAGAATTCTTTTCACTCAAGGATTTCTAGTACTAAAATATCAAAAAAGAGTAGAACTAGAAACTAATTACTAAAATACTCAAAAACCAACATGAATGATCCATAATGCCAATAATTTAGTTGTTACATAATAGCCAATACTTCATCTCTTGCTAACCAAAATTGAACGTTTTCATTCATTTAATATGGTAGTTTCTAAAACTAACAACTATACCTTTTATTGCCATATCTTTTTCAATTTCAAACGTTCTTCTAGAAGCAAGCAAAATAGACTGAAAATAGAAAAAATAAAAAATAAACTTGGTTGCAGCAAAAGATTGGCTTAACAAAAGTGTAAGAATTCAGGCCAACATTCGTGCCTACAGGTGCTAACACACACGAACCTATCCAAATCATGGCCCAAGCCTAGATGATTTGCACCACTAATATGAATACTCCATAATGCCAATAATTTAGTTATTATTCACCAGTCAATACTTTATCCCTTGCTAGTCAAAACTGAACGTCTTTATTCATTTAAAATAGCAGTTTAAAAGACATAAGTTAAAAAGTGGCATTATTTACGATTTAATGCCGATTCAAAAAACGATGTCTATTCAGGCGCTGTAAAATATATGTTCAAATAAACATCAGTTCTAAACTAGCTTTAAAAGTTGACATTTAACATCGATTCTGAAATAAGTGACGCTAAATATCAACTTTTAATGCCAATTGTCTCTTAAATGGGCAATCAATTAGTTTTAAAATAAGCGTGGTTGAAAACTTTCAATGCTAGTTGTCTCTTAAATGAGCAATCAATAAAAAAAAAAGAGTTCTAAAATAAGCGACGTTAAATATCAACTCTTGATACTAGTCGTCTCTTAAATGAGAAATCAATAAAAAGAAAAAAATTGTTCCTTCTAGGATTCCAACACGAAATCTCTAGGCCCATTCATGGTGAGTGTTTCCACTTAGTGAAAATATTTAAATGGGTAATTAATAAGAAGGAGAAAATTGCTCTTCCGGGGATTCAAAAACGAGAGGTTCCAGCGTTCCTCCTGGGATTCAAATGAGGGAGCTCTAGGCCCTTTCACGCCAAGTGTTATTATTTTACTATAAGTTATCTTTGTTAATAATTATGATATTAATTATATTTATTAGTAATTTAAATTGACAAAATAGTGTAAGTTTAATAAAAAATAATTGAAAATAAAAATACAAAATAAATCACCATAATATATTATTTTATCCTTAAATTAACAAAAAAAAAACCCAATAAAAAAATCCATAATATTAAATAAGCACCGATTCCCTGAAAAATGACCTTAAATGTCAACTTTTAATATTAATTCCCTAAAAAAAGGCATTAAATATCTATTTTTAACATTAGTTTTCTAAAAAATGGCGTTAAATATCAATTTTTAACTTTGGTTCACTAAAAAATGATATTAAATATTAACTTTTAATGTCCATTCTTAGAAAAAAAAAAATGGTGTTAAATAATAAACAACACTATTACTTAAAAAAAAGAAGACATTTTTTAAATTTGGCACCACCTTTTATTTAGGTTTTCCTAGCAGTGTTAAGGTTTACATCACTGAAATCTAGCAAGAGTTATTGTTATTTTTTTTTTCGTTTTATATTTTGTCTCAGTTATTTACTTGAGGAGATTCAGATTAATAAAAGATCACATTCTAGCATTTCGTCAAAAAAAAAAAATTAATTTTATAAAAAACAACTTTTTCAAAAAAAAATCATGAGTTGTTTTCATTATTACTTTTGAATCCCCGAACGAACAAATGAAAGGCCATTACATGTCTTGTAAACTGCCATACAATCCTTAATTTGGATTGAAAGTAAGACAGTGGCCGACAACCAGAAAGTGACCCGTTAGCTAGAAATTGGAGTTTGACTTACACCTAAAGGAAACTAGTTTAAGGAAAATGATCATTAACGCATTTGGCCCTCTATATATGTCTTAAAAACAAAAGATATATTCGTCAAAAAAAAAAAAAAAAGATATATAACTAGTACTGAAACTCCCACTGACTTTGTAAGAGCATCGGGGGAAGAAAAAAAAAATGGAAGGAGAAAAAGGTACAGTATGTGTAACAGGCGGTACAGGATACGTAGGTTCTTGGCTCATAATGAGACTTCTTGATCATGGTTATTTTGTCAGAACTACTATTAGATCAAATCCAGGTGAGTTATAATCATTTGGTGAACACCGAAAAAAAAAAGGGGGTGGTGGGGGTTGTAATGTTTGTACTATTCATTTTTTGTTTAAGTTTGTTAACTATGATAGAACCGAAATACCTATAACCCCGGTTCCACTTTTTATATATTTTTATTTTGGCAAGAAGAGTAACATATGTGTTGTGGAATAGTGCATAGAAGCTAGAGAACTATATATGTAATTTACTTAAATTGTTATTATTCAAACATAGTTGTACATGGATCATTCAGAAAGGTCCTTCGTTACTTTTAATTCAAGAATTTGCAAAAGAAGCATCCCTTGATTCATATAGAGAGAAGAAAGTTTTTGCTAAAGATTTTAAATATATTTAGTTCTAATCCAAATTCAAATAACTATCAATCCCAGAAACTGTAGTTTCTATTTTGACATATATATTTGTTATGACATGACGTTCTTACACTCCTCTAATCAAGCTCAAAAAAAAACTTTTTGAGACCGGGTTTTTGAAATTTAACAGAAAACAAGAAAGACCTCAACTTCCTCACAAGTTTACCAGGAGCCTCAGAAAAGCTCAAAATCTTCCACGCAGATCTCAACAACCCAGAAAGCTTTGGCCCTGTCATCGAAGGGTGCATAGGAGCCTTCCATGTTGCGACTCCGATTGATTTCGAAAACAAAGAACCGGAGGAAACAGTTACCAGAAGAGCAGTAGATGGAGCTATCGGCATCTTAAAGGCATGTCTAGATTCTAAAACGGTTAAGAAATTTGTCTACACTTCGAGCTCCACGACTGTTTCCTTTAGCGGCAAGGACTTGGAGGCAGTGGATGAGAATGTTTGGACTGACGTGGATTATGTCAAAGCTCTAAAGCTAGTCGCAGGTCCCTACGCGATTTCGAAGACCTTAACTGAAAGGGCAGCCCTTGAATTTTCAGAAAAACATGGATTGGAGGTTGTCACATTGATCCTTCCTTTTGTTGTTGGCCCCTTCATTTGCCCTAAGCTGCCAGGCTCTGTTAAGCACGTATTGGATATTGTCTTGGGTATGTATTGTTTTTTGGACAACTACATTAATTTTGGTTGGTTTTTAGGCCTGAATTGCTAGGATTAATTAATGAGTATCGATTAAAACTTGTGGAAATCTCATCATGATTGAAGTTTAAGCTTTGACAAATTTTTCTTATAGACATGGATTTAATTCTTGCTTCCATATTATGCAGGTAAGAACTTACCTGACTTTGTTTCTCTTAGCCATTTAGATATGGTACATGTGGATGATGTTGCCGAAGCTCACATTTTCCTCTTTGAACATCATGAGGCCAAAGGGAGGTTTAACTGTTCATCAATTACCATATCAGTTGAAAGTGCTTCTGAGTTGATTTACACCAAATTCCCACAACTTCAAGTACCCCGAAACGAGTTAGTTCAATTTTTCTTCCCCAGTTTGAAGTTTAATAAAAATCTCATCTTATATGTTAAGCTGTAATCTCATGAAATTTCAAAATAACGTTCCTTATGTTGTCCATCTAATTGAATCTTTTTTGTGCAGTTCTCAAAAGAAAGCTGAAGGCATACTAGTGCCATCTCTCTTATCAAAGAAGTTAATAGATTCAGGTTTTGAGTACAAGTACGGGGTTGAAGAAATGTTGTATGATGCAATTAAGTGCTGCAAAGAAAGGGGTTATCTGTAGTAACTTCTTTTGTAATATTATTAGCTTTCAGTCATGGTTTCTCTCAACTTTGGTTACATTTTTAATAAGAAACGAGTCTATTATTACAAGAGAGGTGAATTAACGGGGTTTGAAGCACGGTTGAGAAACTGTCCGTTCTAAAACTCAAGGCGAGAAAAGAACTCAATCGTTCTCTCTATAATAATAGACCTCAACTTGTAAGGAACAGTACTTTCAAGAATTTTTTTTTTTGTTTTTTTTTTCCTCTTGTGTGTTATGTTTTGCTTTGTTTGTTTTTATTTTCTTGAATAAAATAGCCTCTACTTGTGGTTTTCCTTTTAAAAAGAAAAAATAGATCTGTACATGTTACTAATTGTAATAAAAAATTTTGATTAATTGTTGAATGGCTCTAATAAGGGTAAGACCCGAGAACAAATAAATAAATAACAATCAAAGGTTTTAGACATAAAAGTCCAATTCTCTTATAGTTTCTCTCTTTTCATTTTCTAACATGTCACTTTTGGTTGTCTAGTATCTTAACCTTCAGTCTTGATTGTTTGGCAGTCATTACGACCTGTAAAGTAACGGAAACATATGATGTTTTTGGTAGAAATTAGTGTGAGAAGTAAAAGAATGTGTATAAAGTCTAATGTTTGTTTTAAGTTCCAAAGAAAGCCATCAATATTGACCTTAGCATACTGAACTTGTGTCCTACCAGTTAATTTGTAAGACTTTCTGATAGTTCTGGCAAAAATATCTTCAACTTACTTTGCAATATCTGTTGCATTGTCTTTTTCTTTCACGCTAATTGATGTATATATAGCCCTTACTATAATAAAATAGCCTAATTATTCCCCGTCCATCTTCTCGAAGTTTTATTATTTCCCCTGCCAAACATAAACCTCATATAACTCCGTAGGCTTTTTTGGGTAATTGAAATTACGGATACACTACTACTGTCGTCACGACCGAAAATCCAAGACCATGATTTTTAGTAAATTTAAGTGAAAATAGTGATAAATAGAAATTTTCAAAATTTTCAGAAAAAGTCGAGTACTTAAAATTTAAGTTTTAGTCCTCAAGAGTAAGTAAATTTTAATATTGAACTAACTCAAGAAATTATAACATTATCTACTAGTTTTAAATTTCCAAGATATTTTTAATTTTAAATTTAGAGAAATGATAAATAATAAATTTTAGAAACTTTTTATTAGACCCATATTTAAAATAATTTTCATAAAATTATTTCTATGTCTAAGTAGTCAATTAAATATCGAAATCATCCTCATACATCCACTCAGTAAATATACTACTAATGGTTAAATAAATTTGACTTAAAAAATGAGAAAATAATACAGAATACGAACCAACCAATGAAGAGAACTGGAACTGCAAGCATATGCCAAACATGCTTGCCAAGCCACATAAATATCTATCACAGAATAATTTGACACCTAGAAGGGGAAGGAAGTAGGGGATTAGCACGTGAATGCTCAGTAGAAAACTCAATTACCTTTTTGGGAAAAACTCTTTTTAGTAATTCTCAATACAACTACATGGTTAGTAGTTCTAGAAAGCATTTTAATAAATATGGAGCATTCGAAACATATATAGAAAATCTTTACAGAAAATCATGCTCAAACCAAAACTAGATATATATCCAGGTAAAAACAGATAGAAAACCATGATAAAACAAGCATAGTGCACATCACATAAATCAACACATCACATGAGTTCTCATCCTCTCATCACAACTAGAGCAACTTATACTACATGTATTGAATGCTCTCTGGCTGACATCTATCTCTGAAAACTGGAGGGACACCTATGTGTCAACTCCTACCAAACCAGAGGAGCACCGAATGCCTACGCCTACCGAATAGAGATAGTCAGAAAATAAACCCCGCGCGGGTTTACGGGCTCTCATTGAAGGCGGGTGTACTAGTCCGCCTACTACAACACCGTGATGTCTAAGACGACTCTCATGCATGATCATATGATATGTGCAATATATATAGAGTCTCAATCAACCATGCAGTGGTTTAATATTCTAGACATGCTCTACTTTTAATTTAAAATCTATTTTGTACTTTAAAATCGAAAAGTACAGTTTCTATGGTTTTACCAAATTCCAAGTATAAAAACTTGTATAAAATTACATCTGAAAATATCTAGAGCAGTCCACAATGTTTCACAAATTCATAGTTCATTAAAATAACTATTCAAATAATTCAATTTAATAAAATCACGAAATTTCATTTTCAGAATAAATTTCAATTTTAATGTAAATAATAGAAAACAAGGAAATTGAATCCCCTACCTCAATTGAGTATTTAAATAGTGCTACGGACCTATGGAGAAAGTTTGGCATCATTCGGATATCGTTTGGAAGGTCGGACATCGTTTTAGAGCCGTTGATCGGTTGGAAAACTCAATTTTTAATCGAAACTTCAGATCGCTAAACGGATTTTGCCACTGAATTCAGAGTACCCAAAAATGCTAGGTTAGATATATAGTTTAATTGATTCGGGTTCGGGCCGAACCCAGGCCCATGGCACTCAAAACGAGACGATTTAAGCCGTTAGATTTAGATTTTCTTGCCCGTCACTAAATATAGACAATATATATCAAAATTTTTGTTTTCACGAGTACATCACAAATATGAGGTTTATTTTACGATCTAACGGTCGTATTGAAAATTTTAAATATAAAACGAAAATAGCTCAAAATTAACAAAAATAGCAAAATTCAATCTGGGTAATATTGAGTCAAGATATATATATCATGTTGAAGATCGTGACGAGACGAGTCAAACCCGACCGGTTTCATGGCGAAATGTCGCCGGAATCGGCGCCGGCGAGCTTTGAAAGTCATAGCATTTTTCGGCTATTTCCGACGAACAGCGAGCTTTCAAGCGCGATAATCGTCTGAAGCTGGGCTCTCTTTGCCGGCCGGTGGCGGTCTTCGTCGACATCGGAAGAAGCTTCGTCGGAGCAACGCTGGAAATCGGCGTTTTTGTCGGTAAATCGCAGGAGATGAGAGAGAAGGAGCTGAGGGAGAACGATGCAGGCCACATGTCTGCTCTTAAATGGGCAGTGTAATTTTTTAAAATTACACATAAGTCCCTAATTTTAAAATTTTATTTCAAAATAATCCTTCAGTTTTGCAAATTAGTCCTTCTATCAAATTTCTTTCAAATTAACCCAAATTTTGAATTTTTAATTAAATTTATATATATTTTTTAAAAAAAAAGACTAAAATACCCTTCCAAAATTTAAGGGGTTTTACAACTACCATATTATTACGAGGTATAAATGCATCATAATTACTCGATAGATAATACTAAATATCTCAATCAATTTATGAAATTTTTAATTCAATACATCTGTCAAGTAATTTATCATTATTTAATTAGTGAATAATATTAAATTTATTTGTAATAAGTTTTATTATATTAATTGAATAATAATAACTCATCTAGCACATGTAGATATCTAGAAATGTACTAATTGAGATATCTAGAAATATCATATAGAAATATCCTTACCCGATGTATATTGATATTAACTCAAGTCATGCTACTGATGTTAGAGAAGTATATTTGAACCGGGTAGTGTTTGTGTGAAATATTACGGTAATACCAAATAGGAAGAGCTAGCAATATTCAATCCTATGTGCTAAAGCAAACTCTCATGCGGTTCTTGGAGACCAAATAGGAAGAGCTCACAGTATTATTGTTACTGTCAAATGTCAATATAGCTCCATGTCGTTTACTCTGAGACCCTTGTTGTTCTACAGAACCGCCATGTACGGCATTCGAGGCGTAAAAACAAAACGACACGTTTTATGGCATTGGTATTGATGGGCTGGCAGGTCATGCTCTTAGGGCTGATTAATCGGGGAGAATGGAAAAGAAAAGAAGGAAGTTGATTCTAAAATTCTAATTCTAATATTTATTAGAAAAATTGAATAGAAACAAACTTTTTAGCGAAAAAGAATTTGATAGAATTGTATTCTACCTAATTTTGGGTAGAAACCCATTACATTCTATTGGTTTTTTTTTTTCCTTTCCCAATTAATCTTGTATAAAAAAATATGATATTAATGAAAAATGAAATATTATTAAGAATACATATTTTATGAAGAAAATATCCTTTTTATTTTATTTATGAAATATTTTTTTCTAGTCAAATGTCTTTTTTTATTAAATATATGAAATAATTTTGAAATAATATTAACACAATAATTTAATAAAATAAAAAAATAATGCAAAATATAAAATATTTTAATAAAATAATAATTTAATTAATAAAATAATTTAATGCTAAATGTAATTTAAAATACTTAAAATATTCATTTTAAGCTTAAGAGTATTTTTGTCATTATACGGCTAATTCTGTTCTTTTTCACAATTAACCAAACAGAAGAATGTTCATTCAGCTATTGATTTCACCATTCCAATCAAACAATATAATTGCATTATCGTTCCTTTTCCATTACATTCTGATTACTATTCTCATTACCATTACACCATTGCAACCAAATGGACCTTTAGTATTTAGGGTATCGAACTACATGGAGGAACTATACTCTTTTGTCCAATCTTATGTTTGGGCCTTTTGGACGACTGGACAAATGAGTCCAACCCTCTAATTTAGTTCCTCACAAAAAGGATAAAATTATCCTGTGAGTTTGGGTTAAAATAAGCTCTTATAGCTTTTTTTTTTTCCCTTTTCCTTTTTTTCTTTGCTTTCCATGCAATTTTGCATTCTAGTATGTTTTTTTTGTTAAAAAAAAAATCATATTTTTAATTTAATAATATAATACTTCCAATTTTATTCAAAACATTAATTTTAAATATAATATTCAATTTGGATAAAAATTTTATTTTTAATTAATTATATTATACAAAATCTTATTTGATTGATTATTCATCTTATAAAAAAAAAAAAAGGTGAACTACAAAAAAAATAACTCAAGATTTGAGTGTTCAGTAATTTAAACCCTAAAGTTTAGACTCTACAAAATAATATCCTAAAATTAAGAATTTTTGAAAATTAATACCATATGTTGACTTTTTGAATAATTTTTACTAATAAAAGATAATAATATCCTCAAAATTAAAGAGAATAATAAGGACTAATCCAATTTTAATTGAAGATACTATTGTTTTTTAATTACTTAAATTTGCCAAAAAAGTCAATTTAATGAATTAAATTTCTAAAATTCTTAATCTCAAGATATTATTTTGTAGAGTCCAAACTTCAGGTTTTAAATTACAGAATACCTAAACTTCAGGGTATTTTTTTGTAAATCACCCCAAAAAAAATTGTAGTTAAGATTGCACTCATAAATAAAAAATTATTTTATTATATAAATAATTTTTTAGTCATGGATTGCACCAAACATATTATAGTCTTAAATAGTCCAATCTAATCCTAACTAGTCTAATCCAATGTGCCAAACGGGCTCTTGCACTGGCTAAGGACCCCGACTAAAGAGGTGCTTTGCTTCAGAATGACTTTTTTATAATCATATTTTTTACTTCTCTAAAACTCATTGGTGAAAGAAATAATTGGGTTTTCTATACTTCCCTTTTTTATAGCTATTAGGAATCTCAAGAGGAATTAAAAAGTCCATTTATTCCCTTTTCTTCATTTTCCTTCACAATGCATGAGCTCTTTTCTCCACATTGGTTATTTTCAAGCAAATCTACTTTTTTATTCCTAACATTAAAATTCGTTTAGCTGCAAGTTGGACGACTTCTTTTTTTTAATTTGAGGGATTTTTTCGTCATTTTATCAAGGTAATTTTGTTTTTTTTTTTCTTTGGCTACATTTGATATGCATTCAATAGGATAAGATAAGATTATAGTCCAATCATATCTCATATTTTGTGTGCTACTTTTTGTTAGAATAGAATTAACATATGTGTTTCATAGTTTTAACTAAATAACAATTTTGAGGTTTGATTAACTAGAAAAATATCACTTTTAAAAATTAATTTAGAAAATTACCATTTGAAACCTCAATTTTCTAACAATATCATTTTTAAAAAATTATTTACAAAAATACCACTTTTAAAAATATATTTTAAAATATACCAACTTTAAAACTTAATTTGGAAAAAAATCATTTTTATACAAATATTTGCAAAATACCACTTATAAAAATATTTCAAAAATATCATTTCTGGTTTACAACTTTCAAAAGGTAATATCAAAAGTACCACTTTTAAAGTTTAATTTCCAAAAGTACCATTTTTTATTACTTAAAAAAATATTCTATTATTTTTAATCAAATTTCTAATCTTTCTCAATCCCAAATTCTCAAGGAGATAAAATTATTCTCTTCTAAGGATATTATTCTTAGAGTAGATTATTTGAATCCAATCTAATTACTCTCATATACATTTACCAAAATATGAGATTAATTCAATCCAATTCAATCTCATCTTATTCTGCGTTCCAAACGTGGCCAAATCCATGGTTCTTTTGTTGTCCAAATTGAGTAAATAATGTTTGCAAAAGACCAAATAATGAAAGTCCGTAGATTATTGTCGTCAAAATTGTATGGTTTACCATATTCATCATGTTTATGGTTTTCCAAATTCATTAGAGGTAACAGTGTCCTGTAGTGCACAAGATTAATATTTTAGTGACCTAAGGTTATATTTTTATTACCACAATATATAGTGACCTGTGGTTATAAATTTATTGCTAGAAATGCAGAAAATCGTTTAAGAGATATATATGCCAACTCGACAGGAATGACTGCGAGTATGCTATCCATATATTGTAAGTAATTTCTGACTCTGGATCATACAATTTGTGACATGAGTTCATAAAGTTGGTGACCTAAGGTCACAAATTAGAAATAGCATAAAACTATTCATAAATGCCATGGTTGAAAAAAGGACATTCAAGCATAACTTCCACAATTCAGTCTATCTAGTAGTGGACAGTGAAACTCTTCAGTCTCTAGTATGTAGTTTACAACACTTAATCCTCAGGAAACCAATATCTTTTAAGACTTTAGTTACACTAGAATTGAAATAGACTTCAAAAACCTTGTCTAAACTAATTCTTTAAGCTACAAAAGTGAATGAGACATAAAATAAAGATTTTACTAGAACAAAAGAGAGAGAAAAGATTCCAAAGTAAATATGTTAGAAACTAATTAAATTACATAATACACATACTAATCTCAAAGTACAATTGGATTCATTGTAAAGCTCCACAACTTGTTTAGGGTCTAGGAAAATACAAATTGCTCCTTTTGTTAAGAAAGACAAAATGGAATGGCACTACGCATTATGTACTAGATACAAACTGATGGAATCTCATATCTGTTCTATTATCTTGAGCTCATGCCAAGCCAAATCAACCCAAATAAGATCTTGACAGGTGATATTCGCTTTAACCTTTTAAAGGAGCAAAACAATTATGATCATAATGCATGAAATCACCTCTCCTTCGATTTCACAGGGACTCCCCTATACATTTCCACTTGTTCTTTTAAAGCATCTCTCCTCGGCCGTGCCAGTTTGTTGTTAGGGTCAAACAGAAGCACTTCTTCAAATGCCTTTAGAGCAGACTTGAACTCTTTCTTCTTTTCATAGGCATCACCAAGGTTGTTCCAAGCTGTGACATAGCCTGGTTGAAGTTTCACAGCGGTTTCAAACTGAGTAATTCCCTTGTCAAGTTTTCCATCACGGACATAACTGACGCCGAGGGCATTGTAAACCTGTTCATTTAACATCTCAAAAGACATTACTGGTGAAATCCTAACATGCTTGCTTAAAAGATTACAAACAAGGAATATATACATTATTTGCATAGTTAATAATATAGAATGCCACATATAAAAAACAACATTTGCAAGATCGGAAACGTAAGGATGTCCTAAATAACTGCAAATTTTAAGGGCACCAGAAACAAAAACACAAGACAGTGCTATGAATGTACCAGGTCGGTTTACATACAACAACAATGCCAGGCCTTCAAAGCTCAAGAACGTAGGGGAAGACTACCAGATACAGTATACTGTCTGAGAGTCTCAAGAAGAAGACAAATGCAATCTAGTGACTTAAACAGAGCCCCAAGACTGGACAATTTTAAAAAATTTGATGCACATTAACTTCACACTTCTGAGGCCGTAATCCAGCTCTGTGAAATTGACCTCTCTAAAGATGTAGTTATAAATGCGTACAAATCCAAATATTTAAATTTTAATAGACATGACGATGTGTTACTCAGTTAAGATTGATACCACTTTTAGCTAAGATTGATACCACTTTTAGAGCAAATTTAAATTTGAAGAAGTACGACGTACAACGAAGTGAAAAAAAAAAATTTGCTTCTTCAGTAAAACCTAATGTCAATTTAGTTCTGCTCAAAAATAAAATTTGATATAACGTGTATTCTCCAGATCACAGAGAGGATTTAATTTTCAGGTATTATGGAAGTTAACATATATTGGAGGGAAAATTAGAAACAAGAAAAGAAATTGGTCATTTTAGGTCCAAGCTGTTCTTATACCTGGGCAAGATCTTGATCATCTCCATCCCATTTCTCGATTGCCTGAAGCAAGTACTTAGTTGCCGCGGGGTAAAATTTTCTCCTCAGCATCACTGCACCAAGTTCAAAGTACTCGGTTGCACTGGCATCACCACTTCTTACTTGTTCCTGATATAAATAAGAGATATTAACATTAGAAAATCCAAGTACATAGGCACTCCAGAGTCCATGTCTACTAAAGCAGCATAAAATCAAATGAAAGATCTGGATGGCCTTCTTTTAATTCCCTAAAATAGTTCATCCTGGTTGTTTAAAGTCATTGTTGGAGAAAAGGATGTTATCAACGAGGCATGATGAAGAGAGTCTGACTGGTATTACCTGCAATTCTTTGGCAGAAAGATCAAGTTCCCTCCGCACTAGGACTTGACGAATCACAAAGAAGGTTCCAACACCAAGAAAACCTAATAACAACAGCAAATATGACAGCTGAATTCCTAACTCAAAAGCTTCGCCAACTTCATAAACGGCATTATTTGTAATATTATCACTTGCATGAGCCAGCGGCACAGAAATCAACCATAAGGTTTGTCCCAGTGAGAATGTGGAAACACAAAGTACCGGCCCTTTAACAGCTTCAATATCCTTGAAAATCAATAGGTTCCTGAAAAATCCTGCAATTCAAAGATGACAATAAAAAGATACTTCATAAGTAATAAAACCTAAAGAAAAATGACATGAAGCTACAATAATTACATCAAAATTAAAAATCTTAAAGTATTTGATTAACCTAAACTATGAACCGTTTTAAAGAGCAGTTTGTAAATTGTTCTACGTATACAACAGATTGCAAATAACACTTAAGCCATTCGTAAGCTAGGCTTGAATTATTTTCTGTGTATCTCAAGGTAATTGTAGGTCATCAATATAGTTAGCCTCTTGGACATTCCCCAACTTCCTTCTCCAGCCATAGGTTCAAGACACTGCATTAATCTCATAACAATCTTACTTAAAGTCCTTAATGGTTTAAAAGGTTAGTCAAGTATATGTATTTATGTACATAAACATAGAGTTATGTATTTACATATTTATTAATTTAGTCAATTATCAAAACTCATCAGACTGGCGTTTGTTGACCCTTCACTACACAAAACCAATAGTAATCCTACTATCCATGGAATTTTTCCTATGAGTGCTTTGCTGCGGTAAGTTAATGCTCTGTTCCAATAAATGCTTTATACAATATAACAACCTATATATATTTGCAACAAGGGTGAAATCAAATCAAACTAAGTTGAGAAAATCTCCAAGGTAAAATTTGGATTAAAACAAAATCAGAAAAGAAGTATTAGATGGGAACCAGGGTTAGTCTACATTATGATGTCAAGGTTCTAGTCTAAGTGAACAACATAAAATATGCCAGTCATCTACTGGCAATCCAGCTCCACTCTGGAGAATGTTAAGGAGCAGTGAAGCTTGCTGTTCACCATGTGCATCATGCATGGAATCGGCATTAAGTTAGCTAATTAGCTACCTGAACTAGAAGCAAGCAATTTGAAGACGGCAGAGCCAAAGTGTCAAAACAAGTTAAGTTGGGGAAAGTGGAAACGACCACATTATAATGGGCCACAGACTAACAATTTTGAAGGAGGTGAACAGTTGAATAACAAAGGAGTTTGGGGAATGACCAGACCAAAACTCGATAACATTGGTCAAGTTTGGTTCTGCATAATCAGAAGATTGATGGTTCTGTGATCATTTTAGGTTGTGTTTTTTTTTTTTTAAATCAACATACTTGGTTTCAAAACAAAACAATTGGAAGTAACAAATTTACTTATTTTAAACCGTGTAGTGTTAGTTAGATATTCAAATAATTTATATCGTTTCCGATGAATGCCAATCCAAAGTTGTTAAGCTACCCTAAATGGATTGCTAAAGAAGAATAAGAATTGTCGAAGTTAATATGCACTCTATTCCCTAGCAAAACATACACTATTCACTTTGAAAATTTTTCACCTTTTCACGGTGGAATTCCCATGAATTCTGAAACCTTAGTCATGAATTTCACACATGTCACAATCCTTCTCAATTATGTACTAAGTTTTACCTGTATTGTATTGATGATGTCGTAGGTGCTTGGCCTGGACCTTATCAGCTAACTCCTTCCACTTTCTTGATAAGGAATAAATGTCAACCTAATAAACACAACAACAGAAACCCATTTCAACTTTATCAATAATCTTCACAAAAACCATTATAACGAGTAGAAAGAAAAATCATGAGCACCAATGGCGATAATAGTGTACCCAACTCTAAAGGTCGATACTGAGAGACTCTCAACCATGTTTTTGCTCCTAGCTTGGACGTGGGTCCTGCCCCGGCGACCGGATATGAGGAACCCCAACGGGAAATTATGATTCCGGCGAAGGGTTTTGGAGGAAGGGACGAAGGAGGTGTTGAGAAGGTGAGCCATTCCGACACTCACTCCGGTTTTGGCGTCTTTCAATGTTATCCCTCTGACTAGAAAAGGAATTTCCTTTTTTCTAGAAAAACAAATTAAATAAATAGCAAAGTATGTTTTCCTTTCTCTTTTTTTTTTTTCTTTTTTCTTTTTCTTTTTCTTTCTTTTTTTCTTTTTAAAAGGAAACAAAACAAAACATAATATTTATATTTTATGTAGATACCGGTGAAAAGGGCCCTTTTCAACGGAAAGATAAACGCTATATATTTTAATTTTTGTACCAAAGTTTTTGTACTAATATATGTAGCATATAAATTGTCATTATTTAATTAATGTGTCAAAATTTATCAAAAATATATTAAACATTATCGCAAATTGATTGGTGACAAATCATATACCACATGTGTTGGTATTAAAAATTTGGTACAAAAATGTGTCACTCAATTATTGTCCTTAATAAAGTGATTGCATCTTGTTTATTGTTTATCCTCGATTTTAAAAGGTATTTTATTACCAAAACTTTCTAAACTCATAATAATTCAGTAAAATTAAGTATGAACTCAATTTTTTAGGGAAAAATCCTCTGAATTCTAAAGAATTTAGTAAAATTAATCTTGAACTCAATTTTTTTAAGTAAAATCTCGTGAAATCTCCTGATATTAAAGCAAAACTCCATAAAGTCCCCTAATATTAGTTTTGTTAGAAAAAAAATATTTATGATAGTTGTTTTTTACTATTAAGACTTTATTCTCTTATTTGGGACTTTTAGATCCTCATTATTATATTTTTGTTTCATGTTAATCTCTTTTAATCTTCTCTGTCCAAAACTGTTGTTAATTAGCTTTGCTTAAAAAGTGTTCATCTCAGTATGGATAAAATTGGAAACAAAGAGAAATTATTGTTGAGTCATGCTTTGTATCATTAATCCTATACTCATATTTTGAAGTTAACAAATATATGATTAAGAACTAATAATTTACTTGAGTGTGTAGTATGTTAAATTGAAAGGATCATAAGATATTAAAAATGGATTATAAAAAAAAGCTTAAAAACAAAGTTCACGATTACAAAACCTAAACTAGCAAAGGTTATATACTTTTCTTGTATTTGAATATTTGTTTATACATAATATGATCTTAATAGCTCAAATTTCTCATAAAATTAGAATTTTTCAAATCAAAACTGTCAAACTCGTTTATCGCTAATTAAAATAAGAAATTTATTTTAGACAAGTTTTTAAATTGATTTATGAATTTCTATAGATCTCGTATTACATAAAAAAAAAAAATCAAAGTGTGCTCTTAGACAGATTCGGCAGACTGGTCCTCAGAATCAGTCGACCAATTTCCCTATTCAATATTTTAATAAATTTTCAAATTTGAACGTTACAATTACACTTTAAATAGCTAGTATTTTCAGTCAACCGAAAGTGCATTTTCGATCTACCGAAAATGATAAATTATCTATCAAACAGTCTAAAACGGCTAGTTTTTATTCTAGTCTATAAATAGAAACTTTTCTAACACTTGAAATAACTTTTGAATATTCCTACATTGCTTTAAACATATTTTCAAGTTGTTCAAATCATCTTTTGTGAATCAAACTCTTAAATCCACTTTTTCACAAAAATCACTTGTAAATTATATCTTATGTTCTCATCTATTCTCTCTAGGCTTACTTTGTGTCAATTATATTCTTAAGAAATATTCTAGTTGAGTGTATCAACAAAAACCAAAATTGTATTTATGAGATGAGATTGACACCGATTTCATAAACAATCCGATTTATTTGAGATTGGCACCGGAGTCTAAACAATCTGAGTTAGACGTGATAGAGTCGGATTCAAATCTATTATAAAGACATGAGTGTACCTACGGAGAAATTACTTGTTGTGTATAAGATTCGATCAAGCTCATTCTCTTGATCCGATAGTGGAAAGCTCGAAATAGGACAACAAGAGCCGAAGATATAGACAAACCGTCATATTTATTGAAGATCATAAAAATAATGCTTGTATTTCTTTATCCCTATCTCTTTAATTTATTTATATTAAACTTGTGCATGCTATTTAGCTATTTTTACTTGCTATTGTAATTACATACAAAATTTACTTGTTTATTAAGAAAAGATTGCAAAAGTTTTTAAAATCCACCTCCCCCAATTGGGTTACCTAATATTGGGCTATCAATAATTATTTTAAAAAAAATAAAAAGAGATGGATTTATTGTTTTCGTTCAAAATACAGGTAAGAAATTGAAAAAATTTATTAGGTTCTAATATGGATCTACTTTGGTCTAAATATTCATATCTAGAAGAGAGATATATATTTTATTTTGCCCATTTTATAGAAAATATGTGTCTGAAAAAAGAGCATATCCTTTATAATTAGGCAAAACAAAGTACATATCTTCTAGTATTTTTTTTTTATTGACATCTATATAGGTACTATTTTATCACCTTTATAAGGACTTTTATATGAGCATAAGATTTTTTTGAAAAAAAAAATTAAAATAACCGTAACTAAAGGAAAAATAAGATGAAAAATAGTAAAGTTAGTTCAATAAATCCTAATTTAAATAATTTTTTTTAAAAAAAAAGAGATATATATTTCTCTTTTAGATATATGAATAATTAGACCAAAATAGATCCATACTAGAACCCAATAAAATTTTCTAATTTCTTACTTCTGTTTTGAATAAAAATGATAACTCTAACTCTTTTTTTATTTTTTTAAAATAATAATTTCCTTTTATTTTTACTTTTTTTTCCTATCAAGATGAACACCTTTTGGGCAAGTGCTAATTGACAACAGTTTTGGGTAGAAAAGATTAAAAGAGATTAACATGAAATAAAAATATAATAATAGAGATCTAAAAGCCATAAATAAGAGAATAAGGACTTCAAGTAAAAAAAAAAAAAAAAACTAGCATAAATATTTTTTTTCTAACAAAACTAATATTAGGGGCCTTTAAGGAATTTTACTCTAAAAATTGAGTTTAAGCTTAATTTTATTAAATTGTTCTGAGTTTAGGATTTTACTCTAAAAAATTGAATTCAGTGTTAATTTTACTGAATTATTCCAAATTTAGGAAGTTTTATTAATAAAAAGTCATTTTAAAATGTATATTGTCTTCTATATGTCTTAGTTTAGGGAATTAGTTTATGTTGATTGATGTCTCTGTATAAAATTATCGATTGATACAAATAAACAAATAACCATTCCCTCATAAATAAATATGTAAATAAAAAATTGATTATGACTTTTGAAAAAAGAAAAAAAAAACTAGGAGTCTTTTTTGGAGAAACTTTCTCTATTGACTTTCTTTATTTTCCACGTATATTACAATCTAGATAAATGAATATTCGATAAATTAATAACTGCTTGTTTAAAGAATGTAAAGTGATCATTTTAAAATGAATTAGTATTTTTATTTTCATTCTTTACATATCAAACAACATAAAGAAAATATGTTGTACTTTTCATCTTGGGTTAATAATTATAATGATTTATAAATTATACTCATTAAATCATTTTGGTTCCCAAATTTTTAATTTACATAGTAATGATTTGTGAATTATGTAATTATTATAATAATAATCATTTATCACAAATTATTAAATATTTAATAGAAATAAGCATATAATTTAGTAACAGTGGTAAAAAATGAGACTCTGAATTATCAACTTATATAATAGACTTTCAATACTTATGTAATTATTACAAAAAATGATAATTTTTTTTTTTTTATAAATTGTTAAATTTTTAATAGAATTTAATCATGTGTCAAGCATATAATTTGGTAATTATGAATGCGAATGATATTTTGTTTCACAAAAATAAATAATTCTAAATTATATATTTTCTATTAAAAAACTAAAATTTGGTGATAAAAATGTCCTTATTGTAATAATTACATAGTTTATAGTTTATGAGCTATTATTATATAAATTAAAAATTAAAGGACAAAAACACTTTCATCTTATACAATTTTTTCGGCTTTCTTCCTATTTTAATTTCCTCTCTACAAACATAGGCTAAAAGAAAGGAAATTATTTCTCCGATTAAAATGATCTAGTCGATAACATCGAATGACGCCAAGCCAAAACAGTAGAACGAAACTGGGTACTCTCTAAGTCCAGCCACATACAGCTTTTCATCCCAAAAAATTTATAAGAAAAAAAAAAAAGAAATAAGAAAAAAATGAACATTGATTCATTGAAGTTGAACACAGTAACACTCACCCACCAATACTCGAACCGAACCAAACCAAACCAAACCAAACCAAAAAGAGTAAAAAGAGAACACAAACACTGCCAAGTCATCACATTCACCGGTAATCTGGTTGTAACCTCCGCCACGTTTCGATGCATTCGAGAAACCCAAATTAAACTCAAAAAAAAAAAAAAAAGAAAAAAAAATCTTTAAGCTTTAGCTTCCATATAATCAATCAATCAAAGCTCCTTCTTCTTCTTCTTCTTCGTTCTCCCAAAACTCAGACACTGAGAAACCAAAGCAAAAGAGTCCCCAAATGGCTCACCTTCTCAACACCTCCTTCGTTCCCTCCTCCCAAACCCTCCGCCGGAGCCCCAATCTCCCTCCCTTAGTCCCATCCCTCCCCGGTCGCCGGAGCAGGCCCAGAGTCCACTGCAAGATCCGGGAGATCTTCATGCCGGCCCTCAGCTCCACCATGACCGAGGGTAAGATCGTCTCCTGGGTCAAGTCCGAGGGCGATAAGCTCGCCAAGGGCGAGAGCGTCGTCGTCGTCGAGTCCGACAAGGCCGACATGGACGTCGAGACCTTCTACGACGGCTACTTGGCCGCGATTATGGTCGAGGAAGGCGGCGTCGCCACCGTTGGTTCCGCCATTGCGCTTTTGGCCGAGACCGAGGCCGAGATCGATGAGGTCAAGGCCAAAGCCACTTCCAATTCTTCATCTTCACCTTCGTCGTCGCCGGCAGCTGCGCCGGAGCCGCAGCCCGAGACAATCGCGGAAAATGTAAATGTGGGTTCGGCGCCTTTTCCTGTTTCTCCGGTGGTGAAGACGCCGGTTTCGATGGCGGCGTCTTCGGTTCATCCTGCGTCGGAGGGAGGGAAGAGAATTGTGGCGTCGCCTTATGCGAAGAAGCTGGCCAAGGAGCTTAAGGTGGACCTGGGGAGTGTGGTTGGAACCGGGCCGTTGGGGAGAATTGTGGCCAAGGATGTGGAAGCTGCGGCTTCTGCGGCCGTTGAGTCGACTGTGGCGGCGGCGGTTGGCCCGGCACCGGGGGCTGGGGCCGCGGCATCTCCGGGGATTGAGTTGGGAACAGTGGTGCCTTTTACTACAATGCAGGGTGCAGTGAGCAAGAACATGCTTGAGAGTCTGTCAGTGCCCACTTTTAGAGTTGGGTACACTATCACCACTGATGCACTTGATGCTCTGTACAAGAAGGTGAGATCCACATTTTGGTCATTTAGTGAATATGATGATCATTTTGATATGGGTCTTTCGTAGCAGGAGTTTTGAATATGATAGTGTGCTAACTCTAGATGCTTTAAAAACAGTGGCGTTTTGCTTACAATGAAGGAAACGCACTGGTTTTGTGTGAGTTAGGATGTTTTATATTCTTGTTTATTGTTCAATCAGCTCAACTACGGCCTGCAAGAGTATAATATGCATCTTTGTAATTACCATGTTCCTCTTAAAGAGAGATTGATAGGGATTTATTGTAATAATTCTGTGCCTTATACAACGGGCTATGCTCTTGTTTTGTTTAGTTTAGCTTCCCGGTGAGAAGGTGACAGTTTGATCCCAATGTTGCGTTTGGTAGCCTCTTTACACTTTTTAAGATTCGAAATGGTGAGAGTTGAGAGTCCTTCCTAGTGCTTATAGCTGTTTTCTTGAGAATTCTTTCATGCCCTATAGTCTAAATGGGAAGGTTTATTGCGCTTCTGAGAAGTTTGTTTAGTTATTGTTGTTTTAGAGAGAGACTTTTGTTAGAGATAGACTTTTGTTCTTGGATTCTGCATTTAATTTGGGAAGCTTTTATGAATTAATTGTATGTTCTATTGGGGTTATAAACGTGTTATACATACTACTTAATAGTTCAAGAAATGATGTAAGCTTAAAAGTTGCTCTGTGTAAGTGTGTATCACTTCACTTGATGTAATTTTCTTTAATCAGGTCAAGTCAAAGGGAGTTACTATGACAGCTTTGCTTGCAAAGGCAACAGCACTTGCACTGGTCCAACATCCAGTGGTGAATTCCAGTTGCAGGGATGGTAACAGCTTTATGTATAATAGCAGTATCAACATTGCTGTTGCTGTAGCTTTGGATGGTGGGTTGATCACTCCTGTGCTTCAAGATGCTGACAAGGTTTGTGTATCCTCTTTTTGGTTAGGAAGGGGGAGAGGAAAAGAATTACTGATTAAGTTGTGACAGGTTTATTTTGCTGTGTATTAGGTTGACATTTATTCATTATCAAGAAAGTGGAAGGAATTAGTTGACAAGGCCCGGGCCAAACAGCTACATCCTCAAGAGTACAATACAGGTAAATTTGGTGCATGGCTATGAAAGACCACTGCCTTTAAAATGTTTTGCACTTGCATGACTAGAATTTCAAGACTCGTGGGAATTCTTGTTAATTGTTTAGACTTATGATAAATTCTGGATAGGATATAAGTCTTTGGACATATTGGGAAAATGGGGCAGAAATGGTAAGTGAAGACTGAAGTCCCATATTTAATGTGTTAGGGGTAAAAAAAGGTTGATTTTAATTTGTGGAATTAGTAAGTTAAGTTTGTATGAGAAAGTAACAATTGTTTTCGCAAATAGGGTGCATAGCAGCTTAGATAACTCTGTTTCAGTAGTATGTGCTTTTTTAAAGAAATATGTTCACTTGACCAACCTTTTACACCATTATGGACCATAGGTAAGATATTTATGAGATTTATAGTCTTCAACGAATGTAGGGTCTTCTCTCCTCAAACCTATGGCGTTGCAGAAGGAAGTTGAAGAGAGGACAAGGGGTTAATTTTATTAATGACTGATAATTAATATCTGATAAAATGAAAAATATGCTAACCATAACTTGTTAATGTCCTTGAGGGGGAAAAAGCGCAGCATCCATTTTCTTTATTATTGACATAATAGCAAGTTTAGGCAACCTTCTTTCACTGTTGGACATGACATTTTATACTGCATCTGCTAGGAAAAGTTTTTATGTAAATTTTATCTTTTAGTGGCCAAATGGTATTGAACCTGGGTTGACTTGTGAATTCTATAGATGGCTTCCTTAGCAAATTATACTCCCTTTGTCATGGAATCAACTTAATAAACATCGGCACTTTCTCCTACTATTCTAGCTTTTCATTTTCTTCTGGGAGGTAGCAGTGGAGGGGTGCCAGTTTTGTGCGTACTTATCATGAAAGAGCTGCACTTAATGTCAAGATTTGTAGCACAAAATTTTTATGGCTACACATTGAAGACCTGGCAGAGTGTTTAAAGAATTACTGCTGTTAGTGGGAATGTTTTCCCTGATTGTGGCTTTTGATCATTGCTTTAGTTTGATTTGTTAAGTTTCTAGAAATCCTATGCTTTCTTGAGTTGAATTTTCTTTTGACATCGACTTAATGTGTTTTCTCAATTCGAAAACAACGAAAGTCCCTTGTTATTAGCCCACTATTGGATAGAGCTGTATGTCGCTTCCCATTGATATTTGTGATAATTATAACCATAATTCTTATTTGTCTTCTTGCTAGGTACTTTCACTCTTTCGAACCTCGGAATGTTTGGGGTTGATCGGTTTGATGCTATTCTCCCACCTGGAACTGTAAGTTGCTTATGCATTCATATATGTTCCTCCTAGATGGTCAAGACATTTCTGGACTAAAATTTGTGTTAGTGGAGACATGGCCACGCACTGGAAAACGTAGAATCTTGTAACTCAATGATATTATTTCTTGCAGGGTGCAATTATGGCTGTTGGAGCATCTCAGCCTAACGTTGTGGCTACCAAGGATGGTAGAATTGGTATGAAAAGCCAAATGCAGGTGAGTAACTCAAAGTGTATACTTTTTTAGTACAAGCGTCAGAGTGATTTAACTAATTTCGATGCTTAAGGAAATGCGATGTTTACAGGTGAATGTCACGGCTGATCATCGTGTAATCTATGGTGCTGATCTCGCTTCATTCTTGAAAACGTTGGCAAGCATTATTGAGGACCCCAAAGATCTTACATTTTAGTCTGACATCCTTGTTACCAAATGCGCACTTATAGTTTTCTCATTGTCCTGAGATCTTTTTTCCCTCGTACTTTGTGTGCCATTGGGTTATGACGGTTGGATTATTATCGAAATCTAGTCAAGAAGCTTCTTTGTAGAAATACAAGAGCCAAGTAGTATCTGTCAAAGTACAGTAGCGGAATTTTGGAGAGCTATGATTATTAAATTCATTTCCAGTCAATGTCCAAAGGATCGAACACATATTTTCAATTTTTTTCTTTTGGAAGGGAACACATCAAGTTTCTATCCTCAAAAATAATCATAAATAATGTTTACTGGCCAGTCTCTGTTGTCATTACACAGCTTTTCTCAATTATTTTGCTAGAGCATGACTTGGGTCATCAAATTTGTTGCCCTCTGTAACGATTGAAAGTTGAGCCTGAATGTTGAACTAAAACCTGAATACAGAACATTTAGCATCCATGCTATACGCCGCAATTAGTTGCTGATGACATTGTTTGGAACTTCTACCTAAATATGCCCTTAGTGATTGTGTTGTTTGGATTGAAACTGTCCCAGACTGGGTCAAACTTGCTGTTGACCATGATGTAGTTGATTCCTCTAGGTAATTAATTTCAGCGGTTCTGTTTCCAAAAAAAAAAAAAAAAGTTACCATGGGTTCTTATATCTTTTTAGTTTTATAACCTCTGGAGTTCAGGTTGTACTGTAGTGGTGGAGATACCATTGCCATCCGGATAGAAGGGCGTAACGATTTTACAGCAAGGTTGAAGATATTAGCTATTTAACAGAGCCGGATTAAAGTCTTCCCGATGCATTAGTACGCTTAGAACAAGCAATCAGTAACCGAAACCATAGTTTCCATGTGTTAAACATGATAAGAAAAGGTTCATTCGTGTACTTGTTTTATTTTGGAAAGGAAAAGGTTCAAACACTCTTTACTTGTATCGTACTACATTTGCCCGCATTCTAGCAGGAATTGACAAAACTCAGTATCATCTTTAGAGAACTGCAAACTTGGGGTCGAACTTACGATTCTGCTTTATCTTGCATCAAGAAGCATCTGTAAAATGCTGTTCATCGCTGGCCTTTCATGGGGCGATTCACCAATGCAATGAAGAGCAACCTTCAGGACAGCGAGCATTTGATCCAGTGATATTCTGCTGAGAGTGGAATCAAGGATTTGGTCCCAATTATCTTGATGCACTGAGTTACTTAAAACCCACTTTGCTAATTCAGTCCCCTCACTGACTGGTGGTTTTCCTGTTAGGAGTTCCAGCAAAACTACCCCAAAGCTGTAGACATTAGCTGCCATGGTTATCCTCATTGTGAATGCATACTCTGCCAACCACCATTTGAAAAACAAGATTCAGTCACAATTAAGAGAAATTGCAATGTAGTAAAATTAAGAAGGTGAGTACACGTTGGGAAGTACTTTGGGAAGCAGTATTGTGAAATATTCTCTCCTTGGCAAGACTCAAATTTTGTAAGCTCAGAGGCAAGAAAAGAATGACTGAAGGGAAGCAAGAGAATGACTTGGATGAAGGGAAGGTGATGACTATCAAACACGAATAAATCAGTAGATATTTTGGGATTTTTAAGGAGGGATTTTTTTGGGGAATTTATAGAAGAGTCATATGCAGTAATACGAGATAATGCATGGCTGAATTCAATTTATGAGTTGGAAGTCTACTTATTCCAAGATGAGTTCATAGAGTTCCTGACCTGGAGGGATGTAGCCAACAGAACCAGCAACAGTAGTTAGGTTTCCAGTGCTTTTTGATGGATCAATCACCTTACACAGCTCGATGTCTCCCACCAGAGGTTCCATGAGGGACTTTAAGAAGATGTTTTTGCTTGACATGTCGAGAAGGAGTATAGGACCGGAGGCAATTCCATGAAGATAAGCAAGACCTCGAGCTACTCCAACCGCTATACTGTATCTACTCGCCCAATCCAAAACGCTTCCAGAGCTTTCATGGAGGTTATCAAAGAGACTACCCCTTGGGGTGAATTCATAGAACAGAAAAGCCTTGTTGACTGTCAAAACATAGGCCAAAGGAGTCATTACATTGGAGTTGCTCAGTTTCCCAAAGACCTCTAGCATGGTAAGGAGTCTTTCACGGGAGGCCAACTGAAATAACTCATTACTCCCATTAAGTTTCTTAACAAGATAATTTGAACCAGATGGCATGACTGCTTTATAGTAAGTTGAAAACCTTGTTTCAAGCACAATGTTTGACCGGAAACCAAGTGCCTTCATGGCTTTGTTGAAGTCGATATTCGATCTGTGGATGTCATCTTGGGTTAATAAAGTGCCTTGACGAAGATTTTTCCTGGTATAACGCAGTATAAGCAATATAGCAATGATGGTTCCAACTCCCACAGCAAAAACGGGAATCGTTGCTGCAAGAGCTATTACAGCCACCGAGTTTTGTTTCCCTGATTTTGAGGAAGTTGTTGGCATTGTCGCATTCCTCAAATTCTTGTTCCCACTTGAGTCAACCAGGAACCAGGAACCAAATTTTGGAACAACTCCCGACAGGCTATTGTTAGAGAGCAACAGCTGTGTCAAGGATCCCAGTTGAGTAAGAAAATCTGGTATCTCACCTGAAAAATTGTTATTTGATAGATCCAATACTTCTAATCCACTCAGTCCAGCAAGAGTTTTTGGAATAGGTCCTCCAAAGAGGTTGTTACTGAGATTCAAAGAGATCTGTAAATTTGGTGGCATCTTAGGAATGTAACCACTCAGTTGATTTTGTCCAAGTTGGAGTTCCAAAAGGGTATTCATGGTACCAATGGTATTTGGTATGGAACCATTAAGCTTGTTGCCTTGTAAATTCATGCTAATGAGCTTTTGTAAACTTGAGATGGAAGATGGTATTTGACCATTCAGAGAATTCCAGCTGATATTCAGGACCGATAACTGCTGTAGTTGGGTAATCGGAGTTGGGATTTCACCAGAGATACTGTTCAATTGAAGTTTTAAGACTTGAAGATGGCTAAGATTACCCAGCTCGGCCGGCAAAGGCCCTGTCAGGTGGTTCTGAGCCAAATTCAACAGCGCCAAACTCGTGCAAGAACCCAATTCCAGAGGAATTGATCCACTCAAATTATTGTTGTCCAGCTCCAAGTATGTCAGTTCCTTAAGTGTTGATAACTTTGCAGAAGGAACCTGCCCATCGAGTGAATTGCTTCCCAGCCTCAACCTGACCAAGCGAGGAGAAATACTCGAAGGTATCGATCCATCCAAAGAATTATTCGACAAATCCACAGTTTGTAAATTTGATGGTGACAAAAGGTCTGGAGGAATTGAACCAGCTAAACTGTTATAACTTAAGTCCAAGTTTTTCAGATATTTGGTAAGATTACTGGGTAGTGTACCACTAAACCTGTTTAGATTCGCAGCAAATCGCGAGAGAGATGTGATAGTGGAAAGGCTTACTGGGATTTCTCCATTTAGATTATTGTGAGAGAGAATCAAAACCTCCAACATGGAGAGGTCTCCAATTCTACTGGGAATCGACCCGGAAAGGTTATTTTGGCTAAGATCAACGAGTGTCAAATTCCCATAACCCATAAATTCATCAGGGATTGTACCTTGGAAATGATTCATTGAAAGCACAAGCTCCTTCAAAGCCTTGGACTTTCCAAGTTGAGTAGGAACAGGGCCATTGAACATGTTAAAACTCAGATTCAAGCTTTTAAGCCCATTTAATCCTTGAAACTCTGAGTCAATTTTTCCAGCTAATTCATTAAAAGACAAGTCCAAGAACTCCAACCCAACAAAACTACCAAATGAAGGCAAAGAACCAACCAACCTGTTTTTGCTAAAATTCAGCCGTTGCAGTCCATCAACTTTTCCACAATCAACCATGAACTCATGTGGGATATTGCTCAAACGGTTGTTGGACACATCAAGAACCTGCAAGGACTCAATCTTGCACACAAAAGGCAGAAAATCTGAGGAAGAAAGAGATAACCCAGATAGAGAAATTTCGAGCACAGAAGAATTGGTGGGGTTGCACTTGACTCCATTCCAGGAACATGGCTCCTTCTTGATATCCCATTGAACAGAACTGTTGAGATATCCACACAGAGTGATCATGGATGCTCTCTGGGTAGAGGTTAGTTGTGAGAGCACCACCACGGGAAAGCAGAAGAAGAGACAGAGCAAAGAGTAGAAAAGTGCCTTGCTTTGTCCATACCTGGTCATTTTAGATGAATGTTCTACTTCAATTTTCTCTTGTTTTTTTTTTTTTTTTTTTTTACGTGAATGTATATGCATACAAACCGAAAACTATGTCTTATACATATCTTGCTATTTAGTTTCAAGTAGACGTACATACAAGACGGATAGTTTATCCTTTCAAAAGAAAAAAAAAAAAAAAATAGATGGAGAGTTATGTTAACAGTAACGCTGAAAGTTCCATTCAAGTAAAACAGAATTATGAGAGACGAAAGTTTTGGCATGTTGGGTGAGAGTTGACGGACGGCCATTATACGTTACAAAGACTTGGACTGAAAGGAGTCTGGGCCTGACTTGAGATCAGTGATTATATTATTTCATTGATTTTAGGAAAAACATATTATGTAATCTGGGCGTAGACGGCCTTCAAATTCAGTGGGCTATTAAAGGCCGAATATAGTGGGCCATTAAAGGCGATAAGTCATAGTTCATAAAATTGGATGAATATAGTTTAGGCCTATTTTTAGTAAAATTATAATTTTTTAAAAATATATATAATTTTTTTTTTTTTCAAAATTCAGTGAGAGGATATGCCTTCACTGGCACTTCTCCCTCGGTCCCTGAATATAATGGTCCTCTGGTGGTAAAGACTTGTCTTTCAATAATTATTTTATTTTATTTTTTGCTGGAAGTCTTTCCATAATTTCCTATAATTTCATTACAATGTTATATATAATCAAAACAAAAAAAAAAGAACAATCAATCGTTTATTGCAAATGAAACTATTGTTAAAAAAAAAAAAAAAGAGTAAAAAAATACATATATTTTTTTTCCCAAAATTCAATGAGGGCTTCACTGGGCCCCTTCTCCCTCAGCTCCTGAATATAATGGTCCTGTGGTAGTAAAGAATTGTCTTTCAATAATTATTTTATTTTATTTTATTTTATTTTTTGCTAGAAGTCTTTCAATAATTTTATCATAGAAAGAATTTCATTACAATGTTATATATAATTAAAACAAAAACAAAAACAATCAATCATTTATTGCAAATGAAACTATTGTCAAAACAAAGAGCAGGTTACATTCATAGAGGAATAATCTCTTCAATCTAGCCTACAAAAATAACCAGTAGAATTATATATATATTTATATATATATAGTATATAAGACCTATTACAATAGCTATTTTTTTTATTCATTATCAGTACGTACATCAATTTTAATCGTTGGATTTCAATTTAACGGTTATAATTAATTATATTGGATTAAGTTTCAACGTAAATTAAATGATAGTATTTATATTTGTAATCGTTAGATTGAAATCTAACGGTCAAAATTGATATAATTATCAATGATAATAAATAAAAAAATATTTAATTATACTGATTTCCATACATACATACTTAATGAAATGTCATACCATAATTTGAAATCAAATTGAAAACAAAAAAAATTGAAAAATAAAAATATGACCATGGCTTGTTGTTGGTAACCATCACCCTTTTTACTTCCAAAAGTAAAAATGCTCATTGTTGGTAACCATCACCCTTTTTCTTCCAAAAGTAAAAAAAAAATTGAATTGGATGAAAAATATTTGCAGTTGAAAAATTGATTAGTGTCAAAAATATTTGTAGATAAAAATGATTTCTTAGTATTAAGTTAGACTGCGGTCGAAGAAATTTCAAATCGAGCAAATTAGAACATAAAAGAATTCAATTTCAGTATTAAGCTCGATCTTGATAGAAATTTTTCGACGGGTCAAATTATTTTCAACCTCATATTTCATCTGTAATTTTGACTTGGTCAAATTTCTTCAATTGTGTTTGAATATTTGCATTTCTTTTTTAAGTATTTAGAAACCCAAACCAATTTCATATATATATATATATATATATATATATATATATATATATATATATATATATCGTGGGAGAAAGAAGGGCGATTTTGGCATTTCAACTTTTTTCATTAAAACAATGTCGGTTTTGTAAATGAGCTATAATTTGTACCATTTTCAACGTGAGCTTTAAATTAGGGTAAAAAAAGATAGTCCCAAACATAAATAAGCAGAAACTCATAAGTGACAAAATGATTAATTATGTAACTATAATTTGTACCATTTTCAACGTGAGCTTTAAATTAGGGTAAAAAAAAGATAGTCCCAATCATAAATAAACAGAAACTCATAAGTGACAAAATGATTAATTATGTAATTAGATTTTTGGCTTACATCCCCAGTCAGAAACTACGAAGAAATTCGACTAGCGGATATCAAAAGGTTTTACAAAATACCCTCACAACTCAAATGCTTGGTTTATAAACCAAAGATAGACGATGAAAGTTTAACTTAGTGAAATCTGTATTAAAAATAATGCTAAATATCCCAATTATTATACCAAAATTGTAACACCAACACATTGGGAAGAAATATGGTTATCACGAAGTTATGCATGAAATCACTGCAACAATGGTCTTAGCCAGACATCTTCTTTGTGTGGTAAACATTTGATGTTACAAGATATTAGCAAATACGAATTTCACCTCTTTATATTCCTTAATCCATATACATTTTTTTTAGTTGATAACCTCTCATTTAATCCATCTTTTAGGTCTTGCTAGGATAAGTTTATGTTTTCTATTTTTTCGTTTATTTTTAAAAGTATTTTTAATTTCTTTTGCCCCAAAAAACACTTGGTAAACTTATTTTTGTTTTTTTATATATAAAATAATTTACAATAAAAATTTTAAAATAATAAAAATGAAAAGTTTTCACTATCTCCTTTCTTTTCTTTCTCCTCCTTAGTTTCTCTCTCTACACTCTTACTTTGTTTTCTCTCTTTTTACCATTGTATATCTTCTTTTCCTAGCTTTTTCTATCTCTCTTCATTTTATCTCTTGTTCCTCTTTATATTAAAATATATAAATAATCATATGTATGCATTATATGTGCCATGTTCAGTTTAAAAATTCGTTATTGAGCAAGTTCATGTTTTTCGTTTTTTAAAATTAGAATGAGTTGGCGGGTTACCATGCAAATTTAAAAAGTAGATCAATGTTAGTCCTTGGTATCTCGATTCATGCTTTTTATTCAATGTACACATAACCTCACTAATCTCAAACAATGCACGTAATCCATGACCTTTATATCCTATTTTTAGGATGTTTGTCTTGTAAACATAAGATGTATGAACTTACACTGGCACAATTATAGAAAATGAAAGATTTTTGCCTTTGTTTAGATACACTTTTATTTTAATTTTGTTTCTATTTAAATTGACTTATATATACATATATTTGTTTTTGCATTGACAAAATTTTTTAAAACAAAAAGTACAAGAAATCGTTTCTTTCTAACCTCTTTTTTTTATTTCACTTTTTCTATCATTTTTCTCTCACGTCATTAACATATGTCAAATAAGAGAGTGAAAAAAGGAGTGTCTTTAACATTCCTCAAAATTAGAGCATAAGCAAGACTTTATAATTTATATTAGTTCCAATTTTCATAAACAAAAAATTAAAAACATATCCAAACAGGATAATTTTTATTAATCCATTTAAATTCTCTCTATTGGACCCAATGTCAATTTCACCGAATTTAGTGGTACACCAGTCCGAATGAGATGGACTTTTACCGTTATAAATGGTGCAGAGTACAGGACAAAGATTCCTCATTTAATATTTAACGGTGCGGGCTTAGGATTGAGTGCCCCATACCAAGGTCGCCTTGATTATATATACGTTAATTTCTATTTTATATATATATAGAATAATAATTTACCTATATTTGTTTTTTTTAAATCCAATAATATATAGTCATATACTAATATTATTTGAGTTTTTTGAGATTATACTAGCTTTATGAATGAATAATATATTTGTTGAGTCATGCTTTGTATCATCAATTCTACAATCATATTTTGAAGTTAACAAATATATGATTAAGAACTAATAATCTACTTAAGTGTGTAGCAAGTTAAATTGAAAGGATCATAAGATATTCAAGACAGATTTTGAAAAAGAGCTTAAAAATAAAATTCAAGATTGCAAGACTTAGACTAGCAAAGGTTATATACATAGTTCGTATATTTGAATATTTTTCTACACATTATATGATCTTAATGACTCAAATTTTTTATAAAATTGGAAATTTTTAAACCAAAACTGTTAAACCTGTTTATCTTCACTTAAAATAAGAAATTTATTTTAGAAAAATTTTTAAATTGATTTATAAATTTCTATAGTTTCCATATTACATTAAAAAAAAAATCAATTTATGAAGTCACATTTTGAAAATAATTGAAAAATACTTGAAATAAAATTCAAAAACTATTATCGGGTATTTTCAGCAGACCAGTTCTAAGAATCGATCAACCGATTCTCCTGTCTAAACTTTTACAGCTTTTTGAATTCAACCATTAGAACTACACTTTCAATGGCTAGTATTTTTGGTTGACCGAAAGTATATTTTTGGTCTACCGAAAATAACAGATTGTCTCTCAAACGGTCTAAAATGGCTAGTTTTTATTCAAGTCTATACATAGAAGTTTTTCTAATATTTGAAATAACTTTTGAACATTTCTACATTGCTTTAATCATACTTTCAAGTTATTCAAATCATCTTTTATGAATCAAACTTTCAAATCTATATTTTCACAAAAATCACTTGAGCAAAACTAGATTATATATTGTGTTCTCATTTATACTCTTCAGGCTTACCTTATATCAATCATACTCTTAAGAGAGATTCTAGTTGAGCATATCAACAAACAAAATCCAAAATTATGTTTGTGAAGTGAGGTTGATACTAGATTCATGAACAACCCGATTTAAGTGAGATTGTTACTTGAGTTTATATAATCCAAGTTAGGAGATATAGAGCCGGATTCAAACCTATTGTAAAGGCGTGAGTGTACCTAAAGAGAAATTTCTTGTTGTGTATAAGGGTCGATTAAGCCCATTTTCTCGATCCGATAGTAGAAAGCTTGAAGTGGGTTGCCAAGAGCTGAGGACATAGACAAACCATCGTGTCTGTTGGACCTTGTAACTATCCCAATCTCTTCAATTTATTTATATCGGGCTTATGTATGCTATTTAGATATTCTTACTTATTATTTTCATTGCTTACATAATTTACTTGGATATCAAGAAAAGCTTGCAAAAGTTTTTAAAACCTAATTCACTCCCTCTCTTGGGTTAGCTCTTTCTTGGGCTAACAATTAGTATCAGAGTTTGGTGCTCAAATTTAAAAAAAAAAAATAAAAGAAAAAAAACTTAACCATTTTTTAGATGGCTAGTCCAACCAACTTTTCTTTTCAATATGAGGAAGTGTCTCCATCCAAATCACCATTTTACAATGGAAGTGGTTTTAATTATTAGAGAAGTTGTATGGAAATCTATCTTAGATCTATAAATTTTGATTTATGGTATATTGTCACAAAAGCTTCATTAAAAATTACTAAGTTTGTAAATGGAGTAGAGATAGAAAAGGACATTGAAGAATATGATGAAAAAGATAAAATTTCTTTTACCAAAAATGGAAAAGCAAGAAATATTCTTATGTGTGATCTCGTTGCAAATACTTTATTTTGAATACTAAAGATAATTTAGGAAAATTTGATTCAAAATCAGATGTTGGTATTTTTCTTGGTTATTCTACTACTAGTAAAGTTTGTAGAATTTTTAATAAAAGAATATTGGCAGTAGAAAAATCTATGCATATTATTTTTGATGAATCTAACACTTTCCATGAAGAGAGAAAATTAGATGATGATGATGTTGTAGTTATGGAACCAAGCTTCAATAACCCTAGTATCAATGAGAAAACAAACAAAGAAAAAGACGTCCAACTACAATAAGATCTTAAGGAAGAAAAGGAAAGCGACAATGGTAACACACTCTCTCTTCCTTAAGATTTAAAATTCAACTATACTCATCCTAAAGACCAAATTCTAGGTAATCCCTTACAAAGAGTTAAGACTAAAGCATCACTTAGAAATATTTATAATAATATGACTTTTATCTCTCAAATTGAACCAAAAAGTATCAAAGATGTCGAAAAAGATGAATTATGAATTTTAGCTATGCAAGAAAAATTAAATCAATTTGAAAGAAGTAATATATAGGAATTAGTTCCAAGACCCAAGGACCAATCGGTTATTGAAACTAAGTGGGTCTTTAGAAATAAAGTAGATGAGCATGGGATGATTATGAGAAACAAAGCTAGATTAGTGGCTTAGGGTTTTAATTAAGAAGAATGTATCAATTATGAAGAAACCTTCGCACTCGTAGTAAGATTAGAATCCATAAGGATGTTCATAGTATTTGTATGCATAAAGATTTTATCTTATACCAAATGGATGCTAAGAGTGCATTTCTAAATGAAAATATTTTAGAAGAAGTATTTGTAGCCCAACTCCCTAGTTTTCGAAATTATAAGTATCCATATCATATTTTCAAATTAAAAAAGGCACTTTATGGTTTAAAGCAAGCTCCTAGAGCTTGGTATGATAAATTGAGCAAATTTTTTATTTTAAATTATTTTAAATATTTTGTTTAAATTTTTTTATAAAAAGAAAAAAAGGAGAGATGATTATAGTCTAAATTTATGTTGATGATATTATATTTGGTACTACTAATATCTCTCTTTGTGAAGAATTCTCTAAATGTATGCATAATGAGTTTGAGATGAGCATGATGGGAGAATTCAATTTCTTCCTTGGATTTCAAATCAAACAAAGCAAAGAAGGCATTTTCATCAATCAATCCAAGTACATCAAAGATATACTAAAGAAGTTTGATATAGAGAACTCCAAATCAATGAGAACATCTATGAGTTCCTCAATCAAACTTGACAAAGACAAAAATGGTAAAACAGTGGATATCACTAAATATTAAGATATGATCGGCTCACTTTTTTACGTAACAACTAGTAGACCGGATATAATGTTTAATATTTGTCTACGTATTAGATTTCAATCTAATCCTAAGAAATCACATCTTGATGCAGTAATAAAACCTCCATCAACAATTGGTGCTAGAAGGAGGGCTATTCCGGCTAAAACAGTTTGTCAAATTTCACTTTTTTAATAATGGAAAATACCAGAAACACTACCAGAGTCACCGGAACTAGCCAAAATCAACCTCAAAGCACTGCTGCTACACAGACAGACCTTGCTCAGGATCAGCCTACTATGACGGCAACATAAAACCTTTCCCAGAGACAGGATCGCATAGATGAGACACTAGTGAACCTTCAGCAAGTCACTAACCAGATCAATGACACCCTACGACGACTTGCTGAAGGGCAGATGGTGACCCCACCACAGCACGAATGTTCCAAAGAACGTCCTGCTCAACTACCTGAGAAAGGAATACAGATCCTAGAGACAAGAAGACGCGACCATCCTTTAAAATATTTGTATAGCACTAAAAACCTAGGATTATGCTATCCAAAAGGCACACACTTTAACATTACTAGTTTTTCGGATATAGTAATTTCACTTTAAAATATTTCTTAAATTATCAAATATTTAAGAAAAAATTTGATTTTTTGTTTCATACTTGATGAAACGATATCATTCTGTTTGTCTCAACGACAAAATTTCTATGTGAAAGAATAATATTCTTAATTACGCTAAATGACATTTTTATTGACCTAAATTATTCTTATTATATAACACTAATAATGATGAGATTGAACATGATAAATCTATTCATAAAAAAGTGAGTAAGTACTAAGAATAAAACATATTTGTACTTCGGTTATATTAATCTAAATATGATCCAAAGATTAGTTAAGGATAGGCATCTAAACTTGTTAGAAGCCATATATTCACTAATTTATGAATCTTATCTGAAGGTAAAATGACTAAATGATCTTATATTAGAAAAGACATAAGAGTACAAGAATGTTTAAAAATAGTACATATTGTTGTCTGCGGGCCCTTGAGCAATCAAGCCCAATGAGGTTTTGAATATATCATTATGAATGATTATTCAAAAATTTTGTTATGTTTACCTAATATGACTGCTAATTGAATTCTTTCGAAAAGTTCAAAGAATTAAAAGCAAAAACCAAAAGGTAATTAGGAAAATTATAAAGACTCATCGATTGGATCGAAGCGTTGAATACCTCTATAGAGAATTCTTAGGAATATCTCATAGATAATAAAATGTTTTTACTATGATTAAGTTGTTGTTCAATTATTCATTATAACGACCCCAAAGTAAATTATTTCTTGAGGAGCTAACTGATGATGTAATCAGTCTATCTATGAAAGATATATTAGAATAAGCACTTAGGAAGGATAAATCAGAAGAAGATCAACATATATCGGACCCTCATTGTAGTGGGAGGATTATGAGACAATCTGGTAAATATTTGGAAATAGGAGAGTCCTATAATCTAGAATCTGATTACTTTATCTACTAAGAGGAAATAGATGATGTTGATATAGATCTTTGGCAAAAGGCAATAGAATCCATATTAGAGTCTATGTACTCTAATAGAATCTGGGATCTTATAGATCCACCTGGAGAGGTAAAACCTTTTAGGTATAAATTAGTCTATAAGAGAAAAAGAGGAATAGATAGGAAAATAAAGACTTTTAAGGCAAGTTAGTTGCAAAAAGATTATATACAGTTAGAATGTCTATTTTGTTGTTATGGTCAAGTCTATTCATTTACTCTTTTCCATAGTCATATCTCTTAATTATGAGATATAGTAAATAGACGTTAAGATAGCCTTCCTGAATTGCAATTTTGACGATTGTATCTTAAAGGTACAGCCAGAGGGATTCATTGAAAAAGGCCAAGAAAGTAAAATTTATGAAACTTTAGAGGTCTAATTTATAAACTTAAGCATTTGTCTAGAATTTATCGATTTGATCAATATATAGACAAATCTTGTATCTATAAAAGATTCAGGACAACAAAGTGTTTTTTCTGATTTATATATATTGATGGTATACTAATCATTGGGAATGATATAGGATGACAATCATCAATAAGAATTTGGTTAACACAATAGCATGATATTTATTATGCTATTAGAATAGTAAGTTGTTACTAATCCAATCCAGAACCTGAACATAGAGTTATAGTCAAGTGTATCCTTAAGTATCTTCAGAGAAATAGGAACTATATGCTTGTCTATTCTGGAGAAAGATCTAACTTATGTGAGATATATTAATTCGGATGCTCGATCTGAAAATATACTCCAGAATATCAACCTTTTGTTATATGTTAACCCTAATAGAGAGACGTTATAGTGAGTAAGATAGCCTTAGCAGAAGAATCTTGCTGATCCATTTACCAAATCTTTAGCAATCAAAGTATTTGAGGATCACCTAGAAGGAATGGGACTGCGTGATATATCACATCTGCTTTAAAGGGCAAATGGGAGATTGTTGGGAATATACCCTAGAAAGCAGTTTCTTTGTTTGGCACTTTAAACAATGTTTATTGGATTTAAGTGTTATCTATTTGTTATTAATAAATTCTATATTATGTCTCAATAATATACATGTGATGTTTATGTTTTCTATTATGCAAATGTTTAAAACTTTCTATGACTAATAATGAGTAATAAATAATTATTCGTGTGAAGTGTTCACATGTAGGAGACTAAATTCTTTATTTCATTATGTCTAAATTAAAAGTTCACATTCTGCAAATAAAGATAGAATACTTTATTGTTGTCCCAAGAATAGCTAACCCAAGAGGGGGTGAATTGGATTTTTAAGACTTTTTCAAAATTTTTGATTAAAGTAATAAGATTGAGTAAATAATAAATAAGACAAGTACAAATAGCGAACAAATAAGCACAATACCAAAGTAAATAAATTAAAGAGATAAGGATAGAGAGATGCAAACGCTATTTTTACGAGGTTCGACAAATATGCCGGTTTGCCTACGTCTCCGGCTCTCCGCAACTTGCTTAGAGCTTTCCACTATTAGATTAAAATTATGGACTTGACTGACCCCTTGTACAATCCAGAGTGATTTCTTCTTAGGCACACCCACGCCTTTATAATAGTCTTGAATCTGGCTCTATTACACCTAACCACAGATTATTTAGAATCCGGTGTCATTCTCACCTATACCGGGTTGTTGATGACTCTGGTGCCAACCTCACCTCTCAATAATATTTTTAAGAAAATACAAGTGAACACTCACTCAAAGAATCACTTTTCAAAGAAATAATATAATATAAGCTTAGGTGATTTGAGAACAATGTACAAATGATGCTCTAAGAATAGCTCAAATAGATTTGAAAGTTATAGTTGAGTAAAAGAGAGCTTTTTGCACCTAGAAACTGATTGGATATCAATATAGGTTCGTATTCTATCCGTTTAAGTCATCAAACTTGGCTATATTTAAAGGCATCTTCAAAAACTAGCCATTTTCGACCGTTAGTATCTTGCTGCCAGAATTTTGGTCGACCAAAAAACTAGCCGTTAGAGTCCTGAATGCCAATTCGGCTCCAACGGCCATTTTTGGCCTTCATTTTGGTCAACCAAGCCTGGTCGACCAAAATCAGTTAGAAACAAATGGTATTTTGTTTCTTTGAACTAATGTGGTCGTTTTTAAAACTTTATTTTATCAAAACATTTTTAACTTTAAGAAAATGTACTTTTGAGAATATTCGGGCTAGATTTGAAAAGATATTTATTTTCAAAAATCAATAGATTTAAAGTTTAGCTAATTCTTTGAAGATTCGTTTGAAAGATCATTTGAAAGATTTTTGAGCTATATCAAAGAAAATATTTTGTGCAATGCAATAAATCAAGTACAATACTAGGAAATGAATTTTAACCTATTTAGACTTAGTCTAGAATCTTGATTCTTCACATTCATCTTCATCCTCCGAGTTTTATCAATGATGCTCTATTCTTGATACCTTCATTTCTTGAGTTTTATCAATTTCTTTTCCAACTTTATAACTACAAACTCAAGTCAATTATTAGTAATTAAATCAAATGTTTGTTATTATCAAAATAAGATAAGATTGAAAGCCACATAGGTCAACATTTATTTTTCCATAGAATGTAGTATTGTCTATTTCAACGGGATTGATGAAGTCTCCAATCATCGAAGTGTCTGATTTCGGATAGAAACACTAGTGCGTTATAAGAAAGTTATAAGTGCATTGAACTGGACTAAGTGAAAATAGAATTTGAGGTTAAGTGTCGTAACTCAATATTCTATTTTTCACTAATCTAGTACTATTGCAAGATTACCTTAATCCTAGTGATTGTCGGACTTGCTTTCATGAGTTTTATCTTTTTGACTTACTAAAGGACTAGTTCCGATTATATGGTTCGAACTCCGGTATCTTGGAAGATAAGTTTTGTGAATTGACGAGAACGCTTTTCATGATTTGGACACCATGCATATAATGTCACTTTGAGTTTTTCAAGGACTTGGATAATAAAAAATCAGGCGCTAGGTTTTCACTTTGTGAATTTGACTATGTTTATATGGGCAGTTACAAACACCGTAGTTAATTATTATTCATTAGATGAAAAATGGCAACTCAAAGGTAACTATGTACTAGATGGGTAATACGGTAATTTCACCTCACTAGTACAGCATTGTATCGGGGGGTATGTTTGCAGGTATAGTATATGCTAAATAGATCAAGTTAATTAAAGTGTTAATTAGCTTCACATAAAATATATGACATTTAGTCTAAGAGCGCAATATTAGACCTATAGTGGAGTGCCCCAATATTAATAGACATGGCCTAGTCATAATTAAGAGTTAATTATAATTATGGGTAGTTGGCCCATTGGAGCTTAGACTATCTAGATCCATAAGGTCTCCTATCTAGCTTATACATAGCCCAATAACTAATTGAATGGTCAGTTAAGCCTAATAAGCCCATTAGGGTTTACATCTCTTTAAATACTTAAGAGAAAAGTTCTCCTAGGTCACTCTAAGTTTTCTACACATTACTCATGCACAGTAACTGTGCTTTTTCGTGTGACAGAGAGAAAAAGAGAGAGTGGGAGAGACGAGCCACTGCGGGAGAAGTCCCGTGTTCGTTTATGGCCGCTAAGGGAGAGATACTCATGGTCGTAGACGTGCACTCAAGGAGAAGGAAGATCGTCTTTCGGATCGTTCGCTCATCTCTCGTTGGGAATCAAGAAGATGCCTACACACCAGATCATTCAACGGGCTCTAGAGAATAGATAGAAAGGCTCAATGGTTGTGAAGTACTTTTAGGTTTTATCTAAACCAAGATCTATGAATTGATTTATGTTAGATCAACGATCCTGCGTTTTTGTTTTGTAAATTTCAAGAAAATTTCAAAATACCTATTCTGCTGCGTTCTTGATTTGTTTACAAAACTGCGAAAATTGTTTTCGACAAAATCATTTTTTGAAATTTTTTTTTCGAAATTTCCAGCACTTGGCATGATTGATCATAATAAGTTTCATTAATATTTTTCTTGCTTAAAAGTTGTTTGATAATTGTGTATGTTCGTTAAATTATTAATTTCCAATTGTTTTTATCGTTGGTTTAAGCATTTCCACTGTTTTAAATTGATTTTCACTAAAAAGACAGCGAAAATAGAGGAATCGGCAGATTGAAATTATTTTCGGTCTACCGAAAAAATGCTCTAGAAAACACTTTCTTTCTGCCATAATTGGTAGTCCGAAATCCTATTTTCAGTCTACTGCGAGTATTTATGCCATTTTTTATTTTATTTTTTCTCACTCATTTTTCGCTCTCTCAACTGAAAAGTCTCTCTCTCTCTCTCCCCCTAAAATTTTCTCTTCACTCTCCTACTCAATTTTCTCTCTAAATCATTAAATTTACTCCTAATCTGAGTTAATTTCATCACTTTTCTCTTTTCCTCATTGTTCCTAGCATCAAAATCAGATTGTTCATCTTTTCAAACCCTAGAATTTGAAGTTTGGGTTGGTTTTGTTAGTGTCTCTATTCTTTCATAATATCTCTTATCTAATGGCTCCAAAAAGGGAAAACCCAAGGTGTAAAGGTAAGGAAATTTGACCTGAGGAACATAAACAACTTATTAAGGCAAGATTAGATATTCCTCTCTTAGAGTCTCCTACTATTATGACTAGATATAAAGAGGTTTTCTCTAAGAAGAGTATTATTTGAGGTAGTACCTTCAATTTTAGAGACCTAACCTATGTAAAATTTCCTGATTACATAGAGAACATAGGATAGACTGAATTCTGCTCTATTAGGGAGACAGAGTATCCTAAACTAGTTAGGGGATTCTATGCTAGTGCCAATCTTTCTAGGAGATAACATGCTATCTATGGTTCCCTTAAGGAAATAGATTTTGAGATCACTGAAAGACTCCTAGTTGATATTCTGCATTTACCTTTGAATGGTTACAAATTCTCCATAACCAACTCTTAGTCTATGATTGAGGATTTTGAACCTCAATAAGCCCTACATCGAGTCTGTTCCCCTATCAGACTTTGGCCTAAGCCCCATGTCACTGATCTTACTCTAGAGGCTAGGATTCTATTCTAGTTTGTGTCTCAAAACATGATCTCTAGAGATGGCCATAGGGATGCACCCACATTCTGTGATCTTGGTTTTGTTGATTTTATTCTTGTTGGAAGAAAGTTAAACCTACATTATTTCATTATTCATGAGATGTTCAACACCATAAAAAATAGGAGATCCTCTCTTTCCTATGGTTTTCTCCTTACTCGTATCTTCCAACACTTCAACATTCTACTATTTGATGAGGTCGAACGTAAACTATAGACCATTGACATTGAGATCAACAACAAGACCTTCAGTCTTATGGGATTTAATTTCATCAACAACGAATGGGTGGCCAAAACCAAGCAAGGACATGATCATGGAATGGGTGCTCAATAAGAAGCTGGCGATAGTGGTGTTATAGTTGTTGAAGGCACTCTTTAGGATACTCATGCTGAGGAGGCTCCTGCATAACAATTTGACTTCACTAACTCTTTCAACAGTCTCACTGAACACCTCAACACCATCCAGCTTGACATCCAACACTTGCATGATACCGAGTTAGAGCATTATTATATTTTATCAACTGATGTCAACTTCGTTCTTCAATACTAAGAGCAACAATACCAAATTATTCAAGACCAATAGGACGAGATGATGAGGATGATGCAATCGTTCTTCGGCCGCTTTCCTCTTTAATAGCTCGTTTCTGAACTTATGTTTCTTTAGTTATTTCATGTATGAATTCTATATTTTGATATGGTTGTTTGTACTCCTATATATGAACTCTTTGTTTTTATTGGACATTTTACGGTTATATCTTATATTTGCTCTATTCCTCTTTCTTTTGAATTTTTTTTCGATAATATCAAAAAGGGTAGAAGAATGTATTTTGATTTAAAATTGGTATCAATTTGGTCATTATTTTTCAATTTACATTAATTGGTATCAATCTGCTTATTGTATTTTTGAGGAAAAATATTCACAATTGGTATCTATGAGCAAAAATATGATATTATTAAGTCATACTTTGTACCATCAATCCTACACTCATATTTTAAAGTTAACAAACATATGACTAAGAACTAATAATCAACTTGAGTGTGTAGCAAGTTAATTTGAAAAAATCACAAGACATTCAAGATGGATTATAAAAAAGAGCTTGAAGACAAATTTTAAGATTACAAGACCTAGACTAGCAAGGTTATATACTTAGTTCTTATATTTGAATATTTGTCTACACATCATACGATGTTAATGACTCAAATTTTTAATAAATTTGAAAATTTTCAAACCAAAATTGTTAAACTTGTTTATCTCTAATTATAATAAGAAATTTATTTTAGAAAAGTTTTTAAATTGATTTATGAATTTCTATAGTTTTCATATTACATAGAAAAATTAATTTATGAAGTCACATTTTGAAAATAATTGAAAAAGACTTAAAATAAAATTCAAAAACTACTCTCAGGTATTTTCGGCAAACCGGTCCTCAGAATCAGTTGACCGATTCCCCTTTCCAAACTTTTACAGCTTTTTGAATTCAACCATTAGAACTACACTTTCAATAGCTAGTATTTTTGGTCGATCGAAGGTGCATTTTCAGTCTAACAGATTGTCTGTCGAACGGTCTAAAACGGCTAGTTTTCATTCAAGAATATAAATAGAAGTTTTTCTAAAACTTGAAACAACTTTTGAATATTCATACATTGCTTTAATCATACTTTCAAATTGTTCAAATCATCTTTTGTGAATCAAACTTTCAAATCCACTTTTTCCCAAAAATCACTTGAGTCAAACTAGATTATATCTTGTGTTCTTATTTATTCTCTCTAGACTTACCTTGTATTAATCATATTCTTAAGAGAGATTCTAGTTGAGTGTATTAACAAACACAAACCAAAATTATATTTGTGAAGTGCAGTTGACACCAGATTTATAAACAACCTGATTTAGGTAAGATTGTCACTGAGGTTTAAACAATCCGAGTTAGGCGCGATAGGTGTGAGTGTGCCTAAAGAGAAATCGCTTGTTATGTAGAAGAGTTGGTCAAGCCCATTTTTTTGATCCTATAATGGAAAGCTTGAAGCAGGTTGCCAAGAGCCGAGGACGTAGACAAACTGTCGTGTTTGTTGAATCTCAAAAAAATAGTATTTGCATTTCTCTATCCAGATCTCTTCAATTTATTTATATCGGGCTTATGCATGCTATTTAGCTATTTTTACTTGTTATTGTCATCATTTGCACAACTTACTTGGATATCAAGAAAAGTTTGTAAAAGTTTTTAAAACTCTCTTGGGTTAACTAATCTTGAGCTAACAATATTATATAATTTTGGTATTAAATATTTCATATTTGACAATTCTAACATATTAAAACTTTATTTGAATATGTGTTTTTAGTTATTTGGGTCTAAAATCGAAATTTTTAATAAAGTTAATTTTAATTTTGATTTGTTCGATATATTTAGACTTTCAAAATATTTGGACTAATATATGATTGTTTAATTAATTCAAAATGACGTTTCCGAATAAAGACCCTAATATACCAATAGGAAAACTAATCCCTAATCGGAATTCTCCGAAACTATCTTGCACCAAATTAAATAGTGAATGATACGAGAATAATATAATAAAACACTAATGAGAATGAATATGACAAACACAAAATTAGTCTCGTCTCACCCGTGGACGTCCCTGCCTCTCAAAGTTTGGCGATAACATGAGAAGGATTCACAACCATTTGCGTGAAACTAGAGTTTTACTAGCAAAAACGCTAATTAGTGTTGGTGCATGTGCCAAGCACCACATGTGCTTTTGCTCTTTTTTTTCCCTTTTTTTTTTCCAGGGAAGAACTGCTATCTACTATGACTTCCGTATTTAAACATGAGGATTCACATTCATTTACTATGCTAATTTTTGCCCTCTTTGCTAGAGAAAGGAAGGATATTTAGTGTAATTTATTCACTATGTTCTAGAAGACTAACAAAATTCACAAGTATCACACTAGTATAGCACAATATATGAGACATGCGAAGGGTTTACATTCTTTTCCTCCGCTATTTTCTTTTCATTAAAAGCAAGGATATCAGCATACAATGCTCTATTATATGGCAAGAAAATCTTTTCACCACCTCTAATCTACTAGGAACTACCCAAACTCGGATTATATTTTACACAGAAAACTACTATTCTTTGATACGACATCAATCGATTCTCCTTCTTTATCTTGCATTGAGAATCATGCGTAGAACACTCTTCATCTTCGGCCTTGCTTCGGGCGACACACTAACACAACCAAGAGCAACCTTCAGTACTGCAAGCATCTGATTTCTGGCTGCAACTGAAGTTCTGCTGATGCTAAAATCAAGCATTTTCTCCCATTTATCTTCTTGCACTGAGTGACTTAATACCCACTTAGCCAACTCAATCCCCTCACTGACTGCTGGTTTCCCCGTTAGAAGTTCAAGCAGTATTACTCCAAAGCTGTAGACATTCCCAGCCGTAGTTACCCTCATTGTGTATGCATACTCTGTAAACCACCGTTATGAAAACCAAGACTTAGACACGACAAATGGGAATTTTAAATTTAGTAAATATGCATCCATATTGGATCATATCTAGTGGAAGAAGACAGTAATAAGTGATTGAAAACTAGTTAGTGTGAGATGAAGCCACATAGTTACTGTCATACTGACCTGGAGGAATATACCCGACAGTACCAGCCACAGTCGAAATGCTTCCAGTGCTCTTTGATAGATCAATAACCTTGTAGAGTTCAATGTCTCCCACTTGAGGCTCCTTCAGGGACTTCAGAAAGATATTTCTGCTTGATAGGTCAAGTAGGAGTATTGTGCCAGCGACATTTCCATGAAGAAAAGTAAGACCTTGAGCTACACCAACTGCTATGCTGTATCTACTTGCCCAGTCCAAATCACTTCCTGAGCTGTTATGAAGAACATCAAAAAGGGAGCCCTTTGAGGAATATTCATAGAACAGATAAGCATTGTCAACAGACAAAACATAGGCCAAAGGAGTCATGACATTGGAATTGCTCAGTTTCCCAAAGACCTCCAGCTCCGTACCAAACTTATCATGGCTGCCGAGTTGGAATATCTTATCACTCCAATTAAGCTTCTTGACAAAGTAAATTGAACCTGTAGGCATAATTGCTTTGTAGTAGGTAGAGAACCTAGTTTTCAGCACCACATTTGCTGGGTCAGCAACTGATTCCATCGCCTTGTCAAAGTCGATATTTGATCTGTGGATTCCATTTGAGGTTAATAAATTTCCCTCAAGAACCTGAGGGAGGGGTAGATCTTCCAGTGGTTGTAATGGCTCATCATTAACCCTGCCATAACGCCGCAAGAATAATATGGCAAAGATGGAAATCGCTCCAACAGCAAAAACAGAAGCAGCCACTACAAGAACTATTACAGCAACCGAGGTTTGTTTCCCTGATTTTGATAAAGTTGTTGGCATTGTCGCATTCCTCAAATTCTTGTTCCCACTTGTGTCAACCAGGACCCAGGAACCAAATTTTGGAACAACTCCCGACAGGCTATTGTTAGAGAGCAACAGCTGTGTCAAGGATCCCAGTTGAGTAAGAAAATCTGGTATCTCACCTGAAAAATTGTTATTTGATAGATCCAATACTTCTAATCCACTCAGTCCAGCAAGAGTTTTTGGAATAGGTCCTCCAAAGAGGTTGTTACTGAGATTCAAAGAGATCTGTAAATTTGGTGGCATCTTAGGAATGTAACCACTCAGTTGATTTTGTCCAAGTTGGAGTTCCAAAAGGGTATTCATGGTACCAATGGTATTTGGTATGGAACCATTAAGCTTGTTGCCTTGTAAATTCATGCTAATGAGCTTTTGTAAACTTGAGATGGAAGATGGTATTTGACCATTCAGAGAATTCCAGCTGATATTCAGGACCGATAACTGCTGTAGTTGGGTAATCGGAGTTGGGATTTCACCAGAGATACTGTTCAATTGAAGTTTTAAGACTTGAAGATGGCTAAGATTACCCAGCTCGGCCGGCAAAGGCCCTGTCAGGTGGTTCTGAGCCAAATTCAACAGCGCCAAACTCGTGCAAGAACCCAATTCCAGAGGAATTGATCCACTCAAATTATTGTTGTCCAGCTCCAAGTATGTCAGTTCCTTAAGTGTTGATAACTTTGCAGAAGGAACCTGCCCATCGAGTGAATTGCTTCCCAGCCTCAACCTGACCAAGCGAGGAGAAATACTCGAAGGTATCGATCCATCCAAAGAATTATTCGACAAATCCACAGTTTGTAAATTTGATGGTGACAAAAGGTCTGGAGGAATTGAACCAGCTAAACTGTTATAACTTAAGTCCAAGTTTTTCAGATATTTGGTAAGATTACTGGGTAGTGTACCACTAAACCTGTTTAGATTCGCAGCAAATCGCGAGAGAGATGTGATAGTGGAAAGGCTTACTGGGATTTCTCCATTTAGATTATTGTGAGAGAGAATCAAAACCTCCAACATGGAGAGGTCTCCAATTCTACTGGGAATCGACCCGGAAAGGTTATTTTGGCTAAGATCAACGAGTGTCAAATTCCCATAACCCATAAATTCATCAGGGATTGTACCTTGGAAATGATTCATTGAAAGCACAAGCTCCTTCAAAGCCTTGGACTTTCCAAGTTGAGTAGGAACAGGGCCATTGAACATGTTAAAACTCAGATTCAAGCTTTTAAGCCCATTTAATCCTTGAAACTCTGAGTCAATTTTTCCAGCTAATTCATTAAAAGACAAGTCCAAGAACTCCAACCCAACAAAACTACCAAATGAAGGCAAAGAACCAACCAACCTGTTTTTGCTAAAATTCAGCCGTTGCAGTCCATCAACTTTTCCACAATCAACCATGAACTCATGTGGGATATTGCTCAAACGGTTGTTGGACACATCAAGAACCTGCAAGGACTCAATCTTGCACACAAAAGGCAGAAAATCTGAGGAAGAAAGAGATAACCCAGATAGAGAAATTTCGAGCACAGAAGAATTGGTGGGGTTGCACTTGACTCCATTCCAGGAACATGGCTCCTTCTTGATATCCCATTGAACAGAACTGTTGAGATATCCACACAGAGTGATCATGGATGCTCTTTGGTTAGAGGATAGTTGAGACAAAACCAGAGGACACGAAAGGAAGAAACATAGCAAATAGTAGAGAAAATAGTTTTGCAGCCCAAAACTGGTCATTTTTAGCTACTTGTTAAGTGAGGCAACTGCAAAAAATATCATATACCAGAAAGTATATATACAAACAGATAGTTAAATAGCTGTTTATTTGGTTTCCGGTGAGAACAGACAGAGTTTTGGAGAATGAAGTATGGACTCAAAACAAGATAATTCATTCTATGGCCGATGGAAGAAGTTGGGGTGTTGGTCTTGGAGGGTTTCGTGGGAAAGAGGAAAGGAGTGTAATGTGGGAGGGTTGTTCGGGAGTGGGAGTTGACGCAACTGTGGTAGTCTAGTCTTGTAATACCAAAGACTGACAACAGTTTGGAGAGCTTTATCTTTTTTTCTGTTTTTTTTTTCTCTTTTTCTTCTCTTATGGCTATGGGGTAGTTGTGGGCCCATGTTTGACCATAAGCTGGTCACTGCTGATGATGCTGGCTTAGTCAAACACGCGTCTGTGGAAAATGACTTGGAAAAATGGGAGCAATTTTTTTTTTTTTTGATGAAAAAAATGGGAACATTTGTATTGTACTCTTCATGAGTGCCAAGACTTAATGGAGACTTTATAGTCACTTATTTATTATTAATATGGTAACTATACAATATAAGATATGTGATTAGTTCTTTAATTTTCAAATTTCAACCTCTTTGTTCTTTTTTTCTGCCAAAGATCGTCATGTATGTTTTAGCAAAGTGAACAAAATAAATAAATAAAAACTAGAGTGATAAATAAATAAAGGTTCCAATGGTTTTGATTCTTCAGCTTCTCCTGCTCAAGCTTCAAACCCTTCCTTTTGGAGCTTGGATTTTGCTAGGAAAGAAAAAGATAAAGAAAAGGTAAGGAAAGAAGAAAAAATAAAGGTGTGATAAGGTATAAAACTGTTTGGTAATTGCTTAGGAAAATTAGAGAGGAAAGGGTAATGAATTTCTACTTTGGTTGTTGGGAGAAATATGAGAAGAAAAAATTTTAAAACTTCCAACATAAAGAAAAAATGAGTATAATACCTTCATTGATCTCTGTTTGCTACACTTTTTCTTGAGCCTATTTTACAAACGGGAACTAATGTAATAGGAATTTTTTTTAATTCCATATAGACAGAGAATGCAATTTTGGCCGTTATATTTCAATCTAATAATTTTAAAAATAATTGTTGTAATTTTATTTATATTGAAATGCGTTCCAACGTAATAAATTGTAACTATTAGATTGAATCTAAATATCAAAATTGATTTTTTTATTAATAAAGAATAAAAAAATTCATGTGTAGTATAATATACATAATTAAGATTTCAAAGTAAAGTTTTATGTTTAATTGAGAATTCAAAGGAAATAAAATAATTTTTTTAGTATATATATGTGTACATGTGTGTGGAAATGAGAAAATGTGGGTCTATCTTTCTAAAATAAAAATAAAAATAAAAATAAAAATAAAAATAAAAAGGGATAATGGAGGATGTGTTTTGCAGATTCAATTAATGACACTTATTTTTAAAAACTTTTTATCCTTGGACCGCTCTAAACTATACGCAAAGAAAAAAAAAAAACCTTTACATACGTGTTTAAAAGAAAGTGAGCAAGAGACCACAAAGATCCCAAACCAACATATTTAGTCTTCGCCGCTATCTAAGACCAACGTATAGAAGATCTCTAAAATATATATGTAATATATTGTCTGGTAGCTATTATTTTTATATGTAAGTATTTATTTTAAGTATCTAAAAGTGATTTAACTGTTATAATAAAGTAAACGAAAAAATATGTATTATTAATATTATTTTTGTTTTATTTTTTAATATAAAAAAAAATTCATTAGCCCAAATAATAACTATTTATAAATATTATATATATATATATAGGATCATTATACAAGATGCCACTAGTTATAACAAAGTTCAGAAGGATGGAAACGGTCATCAATGGAAAAAAGTCACGAACCTATAAATTGAATCAATTTATTCCAATAAAGCCTGATATCTAGTGGAGGCGGCACGAATTGGTTTAAAACTTTAGTTAGAAATTAAATAATTATTAAAATAACACATTAATGAATGTTGTGGTTAAATTATTTATATTTTGGCTTCAGGTACAAGGTAAGGTACACAATATTTTGTAACTAAAGCCATTGTATATTGTAGTGCAAGCGAGAGGTAGACGTAAAACCCATTTGATGCAAATTTATCTACAAGAAAAAGAGAGTATATGGAAAAATAGAAACCTTTTCAAACTAAGTAGATTGGTACTAATAAAAAGGAATATGAAATCTGGAATAGATATCAAGATCGTGATCATTTTCAATGGGCATCTCGATGAAGACATCTATATTGCCACTAGACAGGTTCGTAGCAAAGGACCAAGAACACATAATACATTGCAGAGATGCATCATCCAGGGGATCTTATCGAGCTTCCAATGTTGATTTCCGTAGAATTGATGTCATACTTCATTTTAATGGGTAAACAATACGTGGTTTCATGCGAGCCGACGTTGTATAAGACTCTGCTCCCAGCGTAGGTTAAATGTGGAACCAAACGTACTTTAGTGTTCACAAAAGATGTTTTTGTTGTCTAGAGTAAACTATTCACATATATTTCTTCGCTAAATAACTATGTATTTCAAGAAATTACAATCAAAACCATTAAATCATTTGAATTTTGTTTCAAATTTCTCCTTTCTAACAATCAAATTGGGAAAATATTGCCAAATGTAGTCTTTTTTTTTTCCCCCCTAGATAAACTGATATCAAACAAGTTAATTGATAATTGTTTACCTATTTTTCTAAACATAAGAGATTACTTGGTATATTAAAAACATCTTGGTATATTAAAAACATCTGGCTACACTACTGTAAAACTAGTTTAGTTTGTTTTCTGTTTGGTGAGTTAATTTTCAACTTTTTTAAGAGTAAATTTGCATTGTAACTTACTAATTTTGGCATATTATTATGTTAATCAATATCCTATAAATATATATATAAATTCAAATGTATTGATTGTGTACTTCTCCTCTCCAAAAGACGTAGCATAAATGCATAATAGTAATAGTTTAAGTAATTATCTCTTGTATGAAAAAAAAGTCAAAAAGTAAAAATGAATGGCTATTATGACGCCAAAACATGGCTTCCGGATGTACACAACTAGATCTTGTATAATTTTACGACCCGCCTTATTTACCTACGTAAGAAAACAAGTTGAAGAATATAGCATTGCTTAAATTAAGGATCTCACAAAGACAAAACACAAACCTCCCATGAAAAGCTTCCCCAAATTCCATTCTCCAACTCCCTTAACTTGATCATCAACCCGTGACATGATTCCCTACGGTTTCTCCCAACTCAATATCATTCGTTTCTGCATGCACCCATCCACAAACCATGCATTCACCGACGTGCATTCACCATTCGTCTCCGGAGCTAGACCTCGGCATCCGTCCGCCGCCGACGATTCGGTCCTTTTCCGTCGCCCTTTCGTTGAACATGTCTTTCCCCGTAGCGAATTCGACGAAGAAATGCAAGTCCGTCCATGTCTCGCCTCAGAAGAAGAAGGGCACCTGCCAGAGCTCGTTAACCTCACCGGCGGTGGGTGAAGAGGAAGAAGTAGGAGAAGCGAACTGCCCGACTTTTCCGGAAATGGCGGCGTTGTTGATAAGGCCAAAGACGAGGACTGGGATGGCGGTGGAAGAGGGGGTTTCAGCCGCCGTAGAGGAGAAGATTGGGCTCGGTATTCTGATAGGAGACGGTTATGGAGGCGGAGGCGGAGGTGGAGAAGGAAGAGGTGGTGGTGGTGGTGGTGGCGATGACGATGGCGGTGGAGGTGATGAGCAGTTTTGGGGGAGAGAGAGTTTGGATGGATATTACAAGAAGATGATTAGGAGGTACCCTGAAGATGCCTTGTTGCTTGGGAACTACGCAAGGTTCCTGAAAGAGGTAGAAGGAAAAAATAGTTTTTGTGTTTTGTATTATTTTTGGGTTTGGAATGTGATGGATAATTGAAAAGCTTTTATGATGAGAGCATTGCAGGTACGAGGTGATGTTGTTAAAGCCGAAGAATTCTGTGAGAGAGCGATTTTAGCTGAGCCAATTGATGGGAATGTTTTATCTCTCTACGGAGATTTGATATGGCATAGGCACAGGGATGGCCCTCGTGCCCAGAGCTACTTCCATCGAGCTGTTCTTCATGCACCTAATGACTGGTAACATTCTCTTCATAATATATATGTACATATGCATACAACACATTGCATGAAACATGTGTCTGGTATTGAAAAAGTTCTGTATTGTTTAGAAGGTCTTGGCAAAGTGTTGAGTTTCATAATCAGCAAAGAAGCACCTATGCATCAGTCGTGATGGCTATATCACTTAAGTCGGATGTTCTTATTCACTGTTAGATTTTCTACCAATGTTTCTTTGCTTCATATAATTTTTTTCTACTTCCTTCTGTTGTTGATAGTCTTATAATTTTCTTTCCATTGGTAATAATAATGCTTGAAAATGAAGTCAACTAAGTCGGTATGGTTACATTGTAAATGTAAGATCCAATTATGATTTTTCTCAATGAAGGGAGGAGGGATTTTGAACCTTAAACCTGGAAATTAGAAGTAGATACTAATTACGTTTTTCTTTCTCTAAATCATAATAAACTTGGCTTCATAGTCGGACCATCTGTTCACAGAGGGGGTTTTTATGCTTCGAACTTTGATTCCTAGTTGGATTTTCTATCTCTACAGTAGAACATTTGCTTGATTTGAACTAGTGACCACTTCAGAGTTAATTTTCTTTTCCTTAGTAACAAAAATGCTTGCGTGGATGCAGTTCTATTATTGCTGCATATGCTAATTTTCTGTGGGATGCTGGTGACGAAGTAAATGAAAATGGAAATTGGAAACATGGAATGAACAAAACACAAACATAAACATCAACAGTCTCTTTTAAGGATCTGATGCTTCTGGAGTTGAAGATTACCTAAAATGCATTCTTTTTCAATCTAAAATTTAGCCAAACCAATCCCTTCATAGGTTATATCACAGAATGTATAATATTACTAAGGAGATTTTCTAGCAGTTTTATATCTGATTCCGGATCCCTCTCTTTCCTTCCCAGTTGAGTTTCATGGTTAAATATCTAGAGCAATTAAAGGGTGGAGTGATTGGATGGAAAGAAACGGAAAATGTCTAGCAAGCCGAGAATCTTATAAGAACCAGTGAACTTCATTCCAAGGAAGACTCTCTAGCTGTGTCTCTCACTCCACCCTATTATCATTGCCTTCTTTAAGGTTAGAAAGGATTTTCAGAAGTTTAGTTCAAATGCTTTGCTTGTAGTTTTGTCCTAAACTGCTTTGCCATTAGGCACAGAACAAGTACAGCAGTTAATTTCATTTTCTTAAGAGCCAAAGCTGAGATTCTGGACTTGCTGTTGCCCACTGATTCAGGTTCCTGCATTGCTTTGCAGTTAGCTGATGTTTAGCAAAACTGTGTGTGTATAGTACTGGATTGTAAATTATAATGTATAATTTTTGGGTACCCTTTACCTTATTGTAAGAATAGCTTCAGTCACATTGTGCCCGGTGCTCCGTGTTGGCGAACTGAGACAAGATTTCAAGTCCTGGTGTAACAAAAATATGTATATAGTTCTGTAATGTTGCCAATATAGAGCCATATTACAATAGAATAATGTAATGCGTCTTAGTGGGGCACGCAAGGAAACAAGAAAGGATTCTTGTTTACAAAGATGTTTTGTTAAATTATTATCTACTTTGAGTTAAAACTCCGTGCAGGATTGACATTGATACAACACACAAAATCTAATAGTTGCTACTTACTAGTTAACTCAATTAGCATTTTTCAAAGCATTGTGTGGTTGATTTTCTAAACTATCACAACCACAAGTAATTGAAGACGGGATGATGACGTCACTAAGGTAAACATTTTTCAATAACATACGGCTAACTTGTGTAATCCCACGAAGTAGGTCGTGGTACAATCGGATCGAGGACATCATTGTGTCAGATCCAGTCATGTGATCTTTAAGTTTCAGAACTTTCGCTATACATCCAAGACCATACAGATAACAGGGATGGACATATCAAATATGTATCTATCTCGTAATGTCAAGATTTTAATATGCAACCGAAAAACTGGCTCTGTTTCTTCATTTCAGGAAGTAAACACACGGATAACAGGGATGAACATATCGGACATGTATCTGTCTCGTAAACTCAAGTTTTTTGTATGCAACATAAAAAGTGGCTCTGTTTCTTCATTCCAGGCAGTAATTTTGATAATCAAAATAAACCAATCCCGCTGACCTGAATGAAATGACATCGAAACCACAATGCGAAATTCCTCATGCCTAATTCCATCCATCCGTCACCCATTGGAGTGGTCTTCTCGAGGTTTCCTTCCGTTTGTGGGATGTAAAACTGTAGCTATTGCCCAGGCTAGAAGATTCAGCTTTTGTTGGTGGAATCTGCATCAAAGCAATTAAGACACTAAGCTGAGGCAAGAGAGACAAAATTAAATAGTGAGCAAAGATCTCATATGTAATAACACAAAGTGACAATATCATTTGAAAGATTGCTGGCTATCATACAGATTATAGAAGACACAGAGAGTGCCACAAAAGTTTCAGTCATTAAAATATCTAAAGAATTCCACTGGAAACTTATATATAATAATTATAATAAGGGTCAATTACAAATATATCCCCTGTATTTTTTCCCCCCTCTTTTTCACACACCCATTAAACACATTAATCTTTACTTGATTAATTATATATAGTCATTGCGAGATTTAAGAAACTGCTATGGAACATCTCATAGGGAGGAAAAGAAATGCGGAATAATCCAAATTTTTGGGATCAAAATCAAGATTCTATGGGAAAGGAGATTTGAAAGAGGGGTCACGAATGCAGTTTTCACTACCCATGATGGGAACTAACTCGAGGAAAAATAAAAAAGAACAGAGTAGTCTTACATGGTGCAAAATCCCATTGCTTCCAATCCTCTCCGTCTCCATCATTTGCAGTCAGACAGTATTCTGCCATTGATTCACACTCCAATTAATTCACAGGTTCATTGTCCTCTCCCTTCTCTTTCTCTCTATTTCTTTTGTCTCTCATGTATGTTCAAGAAAATCATTCTTTGGAAATTTAAGTATTTTTCTCTGTACAAATGGTTGAAAAAGACAAATTATTTTGTACGAAGGGCATTCGACAAATTACAACTTTGACCTGATTTATTGAGATGTAGCACTCTTGAATAAACATAAATAAATGCTTACCAATCTGGTAGTTCATCATTCAGCAATGCAATCTGAAACAAAAAAGCATAACTGAACCAATAATTTATGGCTTGATATGCTGCTGCATAACAGCAGATAAGAAGATCCAAGTCCATGGTCACTTTTACTTTCTGCACCAGTCAGCCAAAGAGTGACGATTATGCTCGAATCAAACATCTTGGAACTAATTAAATGATTATCTAAACACATGAAGCTCCGGCAAGCTTAGAGCTTCCTTTCAATTTTCCATTTACTAGAATGTCATAAGTGATGTCATCAGGTACAAGACCTCTGTCAAGCATTTCATCATGCAATCTAAAGGCCTCCTGCAAATTGCCCTCCTTGAACTGTCCAGCAATTAAGGTATTATAAATAAGAACGCTAGGGGCAACACGCTTTCGATCCATCTCTTTCAAGACCTTACGTGCATTATCTAGCTGTCCTTTGTTACAAAGGCCATTTATCAGAACTGTATATGTAATGATATCAGGCACGATACCCTTGGAAAGCATTTCTGAGTAAAGATCTGATGCAACGAGTAACTTCCCCTCTTTCAGCAATCCATCAATTAATGTGGTGTATGTTAGCAAATCACAGGGAATCCCATCGTCTAGCATTCGCTTATGCAATGCAAGAGCAGCTTCCATGTTACCTAAATTTCGGTAGCCACCGATCATACTGTTATATATGGCTGCATTTGGAGATAGACCAACTTCAAGAAGTTCCGAGAAAAGTCCAGAGGCAGTTACCATGTCTCGCCCTTTGCAGAACCCATCAATTAGAGCACCATATGCAGTAACATCTAACTCAATGCCCTTACTTGTCATGTCATTCCTGATTTTCAGAGCAAGAGCAGTATTATTGCTCTTGAAACACCCATTAATCAAGCAGGTGAAAGTGACAACATTTGGTGAAATCCCATCTTCACACATTTCACTATAAACTGCAAGTGCAGAATTGGTATCACCCTCCTTCATAAATCCATCTATAATGCTATTATAAGTCAAGCAGATGGGAACAAAACCAATCTCAATATATTTCTTCAACATGTCCCTCGCTTCAGATGTACGGCCTACTTTGCACAAGCCATTAATGATAGTGTTATATGTGAAATCTGTGGGGGCTATATTTACGGCCCTCATTTGGTCAAAGACATCAAAGCCACGTTCAACATCACCTTTCTTGAAATACCCGTCAATCAAAATGGAATAAGTGATCACATTTGGTTTTAAACTCTTTTCAAACATCTCCACGAAGAGGTTATGTGCCATATCCATTGCTCCTGCTCTGCAGCGGCCAAATATCATATTATTATAAGATACTGTGTTAGGTATCACACCCTTACTGCTCATATTATCCCAGATACCACAAGCTTCATTTACTTTACCCGCACTACAAAGCCAAGATAAAAGGTTATTATATGTGAAAATATTAGCCACACCACAATAAACTGCCTCATCAAAAAACTTCAAAGCATCTTGAAACGGCCGAAATTTCAACAATCCACGTAACAAAGAATTCACAACATAGACATTGGGCTGTATACCTATGAGTTTCATTTGGTTGTAAAGCTCACAGGCCTTTTCCATCTTTCCACTCTTAGAACACCATTCTATCAAGACTGCATAGGTAACCTTGTTCGGACTAAGCCCATACTCATTAATCTTATCAAACAAATCCAAAGCACTATCCAAATTGCCCTGCACACAATACCCCTTCATCAAACTTGTTGCCACAACCAAATTGAACGGTTTTCCACAACTCACCATTTCATCCTTAATCTTCAAAGCCTCAATCATATTTCCCTGCTTCACACAAGCCCCAATAACACAAGTAAAGGTACCCTCAGAAGGAATCCAACCCATTTCTCTCATTTCCTTTAACAACCCAGAAGCCATCCTAGAATTGGGTTTCTTACAGATAGCCTGAATAAAAATACTATAGGCTGCAGCATCAAGTTCAATACCTCTAGCCTTCGCCTCGATAAAGTAGTTCTCTGCCTCCTCTACCCTCTCTTCCTTCAAACAAGCACGCATCATCACATGTACAGTCGCACGATCACCAAAAACTCCTTTCAAAACCATCTTATTATGCAATTCTCGAGCTTCCATCGACATGTTTCTTCTAACCAACGCCGTCAAAAGGATATTCATAAATGGAACCCAAGGATATATCTCACATTCAGTCATCTTATCAAAACAATGAATAGCATCAATTATCTTGTTAGCTCTAACATAACTATTCAACAAGTAATTAAAAACCCGAGAATCCGATTCGAAATCGAACCTTTTCGCGCACTCGACCAAGTGATCGATAAAGACAGACGGAGAGGGACAAGTATCGCCAGAAACGCACTGATTAAGCAAGTTCCGAACGCGGCTGTAAGTCTCCGGGAAACCAATCAAAATGTGAAGCAAAACACAGAAGGCATCCACACCTTTAACAAAGCCCCTCATTCTCTCAGCCCAGTTGTAGTACTTGAGAGCCGAATAGGGGTCGGTCTTGCGGCTTAGGAGAGTGTTTATCACATGGGCTTGCGTAAAATCCGTCGTTTGTGAAATTGACTGACTGAAATTCCCGGAATTGGGTTCTGGGGAAGATGGGTCCTCCTGATGAGGGAGTTCATGGTCAGAAACGGGTTTATCGGCAGAGCTAGATTCTGAAATTGGTGATTCGGAGATGGGTTTATTGTTATCAACCGTTCTCGATTGGTAACAAAGATAGCGAGGGCTTAAGAAAGAGCAGCGCAACAATGGCGGAATTGGTGAAGAAGTGATCGAGGATCTCATCGTTTGTTTTACGGAGAATAGAAGACGAAGTGGGAGAAAGAAAACCCAGTGGTTTTGCGTTAAACCCTTAAATCTTGGTATTGGACCATCCCGTAGTGACTAATGAGTGCGCAAAGGGGGAACTTTAAACGGTTCTAAAATGAGTTAGAGAGGGTGTCCCATTTTTATTTTTTAGGAGGATGACTTTTTTTTTTTCCCCCTTTTTAACGACACTTTGGACAAAATGTAGATTGTAGAGAGTGAAATTAGAGTAAAACATCTGCGAATGAATTTTTGATAAATTAATAAATTTCATAACAATAATAAAATATTGTAATAATCTCATTAAATGCATAAGATAATAACTTTTCTAAAAATTTTTAACAAACGAATATATAAATTAATAATTGGTTAAATATATAAAAGAAATAATGCATAAACATCAATAATATTAGCGGACATTTTTGTTGATAATTTCTATTTTCTTAATGATTAATTATAATATGGCCCTTGAATTATACTTATCATACTACCTTTACCCTTGAATTTTCAATTTACATAAGTTTAGCTCTTGAATTATTCAACTATCACTGCAATGGCCTTTTGTCACAAATTGTTAGTTTTTTAATAGAAAAATAGTCAAAAGCATAGCGTATAATTGAACATTGTTTACTTCTATAAGTTATAATCTAGTTCTTCGCCATAGAAATTAAATTGTGTGTTTTGTATATGACTCATGTCAATTAAAAATTTAATAATTTGTGGGGGGAACAAAAAAAGATAATTGTTGCAATATTGCATATTCTTGATACTTTATTTTGTAAGTAAAAATTCAGAGTTCTATTCTTATCCATAGTCATCAATCTATGTGCTCTTAATGACTTATTTTTGTTAAATACTTAACCATTTGTGAAAAATGGTCATTATTACAACAATTACATAAGTCAAGAGTCGTTAATATGTAAATTAAAAATTCAAGGGCCAAAGTAATATAATTCGGGAGGCTATTAATGTCATTAACCTTTTTTTCTTAATTATTCTCTTTTTCAAAATATATGCATCTAAAATCGTTTATTTTTTCTTTGTATCTAAAGTAAGCTACTAACATTATTTTTTCTCTTCTCATTTGACAAATATTCTACTCACCTTTTAAGAGTATTTTAATGGTCGATGGAGTGATGAATAGAAGATAGATACTTATTTTATAACCACACACTGCTCTTCTAGTGTTATTAGTCAATGAAGATTTTGTTTACTAATTTCAATTAAAATGTTATGAATGGACAATATATGAAAATTGTTAAGGGTGTTCAAGATTGAAAAAAAAAATCCAAGGGTTTTCAGGATTGAAAAAAAAAATTCCAAACTAAATCGATTAAATCGATCAATCCAATCCAATCTAACTGTCAAAAATTAGATATCTAATTGTAATTGGAATGGACTAGATATTATAATTCTAAATTTTAATTGGATTAGTTCAATTTATGGATTTTATTGTAAAAAAAATCAAATTAAAATTGAACCATACTATATTTTATTTTATTACGTAGTTTTCTATTCACAAAATTAAAAAACATGAGCTACCTCCATCTATATAAATTGGGCTCAATCTCATTATTCTACATGTTAGAAATTATACAACAGAAAATACTTGTTAGTACTTTCATATCAAGACTTTACACTCTTTTGTAGTCTCTCTCATATAATGAAAAACCCATCATAGATGTAGGCCGTCATTTTAGGTTTGAATCACATTAAATTTCTTGTATAGTTTTTTATTTATTGCAATTTAACTGTCATTCGTAGTCAAATTCGACCCATCAATCGCTATAATTCATCTATATCAAATTAGACAACCATATCAAAAATTTTGTCAGCAACTATACTAAATTCTTCTTTTCTTTATTATTTACTATAGTTTTACTATTATTTGTAGTCGAATTCTGACTTAGGGGTTCGACCCATCTACCATCGGAATTCAACCTATCAATCGTTATAATTAATCTACATCAAATTAGATGACCATCGCAAAATACTATCAATAACTACGTTAAATTCTCGTATTCTTTATTATTTTCTATAATTTTATTATTATTCATACTCAAATTCTGACCGATGTGTTCAACCCATCTACCACTATAGTTTGTCTCGAGTTAAACGGTCATCAGAAAAATACTATTAACAATATCGATAATGCACACTTACTTAGGAAGTATTATCATTGGTTATTTGTTTGGTTACTCTCTCTCGCTAATAACAAAATTATGTATCCAAATGCTTTGATTTATGACTAAACACATCATATCATTAACTTATATCTTTTGACCAAAAACTTTTCAAAAATTGACAATAAAAAATGTTACTTAAGAATATTTGTGATGGGTGCATAATTTGCTCATGTTTTGATTAATTTCTCTATATTACTTTATTAGTTTTTTTATTATTTCTAGATTTTTTACGATGTTTTTGTGTTTTATTGGTGTTTTGGAGATAAAGAAGTAAAAATAAACTGAAACTGAACTAAAATAGATTAAAAATAAAAAGTTGAGTTGAAAAGTGGTAAAAATATAGAAACCTGACTAAAAATGGCAGTTTTATAAAACCCGAGATATCTGACATATACTTGGTGCTGCAGCAACAGAATCTTAGCATTGTAGCACTAGGAATCTGGAAAGTGATATTTTGAAGCCTTTTGGCCTCTCCAACTTTAGAAACTAGACTCATAGAGACACATTGAACTTAGAGAGAGAGAGAAAGAGAGAATCAGCAATAGAATTTGAGCAGCATTTAGAGGTTAGAGATCATTCTGAATAGAAGGGTTTCATGCTACGAACATAAACTATCATTTTTCCTCTTTTATCTTTCTTTTCTCCCTATTATTATTTATCTAGTATAATGGATTCATTATTTATTTGTTTGTTTGAGCATGCTAAGCCAGGTTTCTCTTTGGTTGGCGATTTCAAAGCCCTAAACTTGATAATTATGTAAAATTTTTATATTATATATATATATATATATGATTGCCAATCCAATTGGTATTTTTTTTTACCTATAGGTAGGTATTTTTTTTTAGCCTTTGGATCACTATTTAATGATGATCCAATGACTATAATGAAGTGTATGAAAAAACGTGCATCATTAATGCTCTTTCTCTCTCTTACTTTTTACAATAAAAAAATATAAAAAAATATACATGCTAAATTTTTATTGGCCAAATTGATACCTATGCATAAGTAAAAAAAAAAATACCAACTAGATTGGTGCCCTATATATATATATATATGGTTGCCAATCCAATAGGTATTTTTTTTCGTTACCTATGGGTAAGTATTTTTTTTTTAACCGTTAAATCACCATTAGATGGTGATCCAATGGCTATAATGAAGTGCATGAAAAGACGTGTATCATTAATGCTCTTTCTCTCTCTTACTTTTACAATAAAAAAATATACATGCTAAATTTTCATTTGCCAAATTGATATGCATAGGTAAAAAAAAAAAATACCTACTAGATTGGTGGCCTATATATATATATATATATATATTCTTCTATGCTTTATGGTTCATGATTGATTTGTTTTGATGTATAACCAAGTAAACTTAATAGATTTCTACAATTAGGCTGAAATTCTAAATCCATAATTGTTTAATATTTTGACCATGTGTGGCAAATCATGATAATTAAATTAAGTCAATTGATTGGTTAGTTGTGATGAAGAACATATTGTAGCTTAAAGATAATCCGAGTTTGTATGATTGTTACTGATACTCAACCTTATTTTTCTTTGCAAAACGCTTTTATTAGACTAAATCTAGATAGCTTGTCATAAGTTGTTTAAGTAAAAAGAGATTATTAAATAGAGAACTTATTTTACCTAACAACAAATTAAGGGAAAATAAAGATAGTAGAACTTATTTTATCTATGGTTAATATCTTTAATAAATAATTAGATATAAAATGTAGCAGTTAACTTAATAGGAGTGTCTAGTGGCGGAGAATGAACTTTTGACCTATTTTATTTTATTAATAATTTCTTTTCTTATTCTATTAGTTTTAATTTTAGTTTAGAGAATACCCCCTTAAACCTATGGGATTAATACCTCAGTAGATAGTCTAATTTTTCGTAGGATCCATCTTTACTTCCCAATATACTAGGTAATATTAAATTTTTCTAGACTTTGCTAGATTATTGTTTGGAGATAATTAATTTAATTTGATTGCAATGACAACCCTTATAATTTTCTTCATTAGTTGTGGTGAAAATCATAGTAGATACAAAGATACCAAGGTTAGCGTGACGTCACACATCCATGTTTTTGAATTAATATTTTGTACCCGCATAAATGGCATTGATCAAGATTCTCTCCCATCAGTCATCACATGTAATTGAGTTGGCCTAGGTGTTAGCCGGTTAATGTTGCTGACAATACCAAGTTTCTTACCACAGTTAAAAAAATATCGTTCTAACAATTATTGCGGGTCTCTCAATTGGCACCTTGGGGACTGTAGCCATAGCCAAATAGAAAATGTCAACTAAAAATGTATCCATAATATAATCAAAGAAGGGAAAATCTAGAAAAGGATCAATAACATAATCAAAGGATAGTTTATGATTAATCATGATCGTTACCACAATAGAAATAACAAGATGCAGTCTACGCTGCCTTAAACAAGTTACCAAACAAACGAAATTACAACTCAAAGCAATAAAATAAACTGATCTTGACCGACTGAAACAACCAGAAAATATATTCTCCTTGAACATACTTGAAGCTTGAGCGAAGTACTCTAATTAGAGTTTGGCACTAGCTAGTAGTAGTACTATTACTATAAATTAACAGCATCCTTCTCTACTAATTAATTAGTCTAATTAAAGTTTTCTTACGCTCCAAAAGATTAACTATTATTCCTCATGATCTTTCAACTCCCAAAAGCCGTCATCTTTTTGAACCATAGACTTGTACTTTTGAGTCGACCAATCTGGAACTATGTTGAAACAACATCTCTACCTTTGTTCAAGAGCAGTAAAACCTAAATAAATAGAAGACGGTTGTTAAATTTAAAAAGACACCATTTTTTTAAGCAATCACTATTGTTTACTATTTAATGCCGATTTTCAATAAAAATGCGTATATTTAAGACCAATTCTAAGAACAGGCATTAAAAATTAACATTTCATGTCGTTTCTTAAAAAATTTGTGTCTGTTTAAGATATTTAACGCTAGTTTCAGGAATTAACATTAAAAGTTGATATTTAACGTGTTTATTAGGGAACCGACATCTATTTAATATTATAAATTTTTTTATTGAGTGATTTTGTTAATTTAAAAATAAAATAATATATTATAGTGATTTATTTTGTGTTTTTTATTTTTAATTTTTTTTTATTAAAATGACGCTGTTTTGTTACTTTAAAGAACTAATAAATATAATTAGTATCATAATTATAATTGAAAATAGAGTTGCAGCTAAGTGACAACACCTGGATAGATTGGTTTTTTGAGCTCCCATGTTCAAATCCCATGAGGAATACTTTATCTCCTTTTTACCATTGTAGAAAAAAAAATTACCACATGTAACTAACCAAGTTATCTATAATATCGAAGAATTCATGGGAAGAAAGTTTACACTATAGGTATCATGTCACAATACTTATGGCTCTAAGAGACATGAAATGAGTTAGGTGTTTTTTATTGAGGAAAAAAAAAGGACTTGCCATAGGTATCCGGCAAAGATATTTGTAGTATCTAAGAAATTAGAAAAATAAATAGAAATATAAAATTTACCACAGGTATCTAACTAAATTATCTATATTATCCAAAAAATTCAAAAAGTTAGGTGTTGCTTATTAGAAGATAGAGGGGGAGAGAGAGCTTTATACTGCTAAGTTAGTTATAGTATCTAAGAAATTAAAAGACTAGAGTATCAAAGAAATTGAAAAAAAAAAAAAGAAGAAAAGAATATCATATCATGATTCCAATGATCTACGTTAGAGTTACAAACTGCTTATTATAATATTTTAAAAAAGTTACTGTTATCGCACTAAGTTACTACTTACCTATAATATCATAAAAATTCAGGGTTATTTATTGCAAAAGAAAATATGGTTTGGAATTAAATTTATTAAAAAATATATATTTTCAAAACTGTAGATATCATGACAAGTTATCTATGGCATTAAGAAAAAAGAGAGTTCAAAAAAAATAGTGTACTAGTTCAATGTTTTTTTATTGATAAAAAAAAAGATGGTTTGAATTATTTAAAAAAAAAAGTACTAAAAAAAATTGTGGCATTGCAATTTAAGATTTTTATTGTTATAATCCAAAAATTATCATATACAAATAAAATATATAATTACCTGGTTCAAAAAGACAAAAAAAAATAGTAAAAAATAAAAAAAGTTGTAATTCTTTATTTTTTAAAAGTAAAAGAAAAAGGAAAAAAAAAGAAAAGAAATAGTGGTAGCCCTGATGCGCACTGATAGCATCGTTGTAATCATAAGTACATTTATTTTGGCAAATATAGTAACGTGTGACACTTCTCTTTATTTCTTTTTCTTTTTGTTTTATTTTTCTAAGGGTCATATTGTATGACATCAGCACTCGTATTTCAGTGAACTTTTGTACTATATGTCGTATATTTGTGAGATTTTAATGCGTACCGTATTTTCTAAAAGTTGACTTTTTCTTATATTTGTATAATAAGCCCCTTATTATTTTGGGTTCTAGATGAGCCCAAAGTTAGGTCCTTTCGTAGTTTTTTTTTTTATTTTTTAAGATATGTAGATTTTACTATATTTCTCACATTGCTATTAAATTACCCATAATTTTAACAAGCATGGGTTTTTGCATGAATCTTATAATTAATCTGCATGATATTGCAAGAACAAAACCTCTAAGATGGACAAATTGAAAAGGTTGCATAGGTCACGGGTTATCGCTTCACCGGGTTAATATATAAAAAGATACACGTAATAAATTTTAATTAGGTAAAATAATACTTATAAATAAATAATAAAAAATCTCTACTGGATTGGTACCCTAAATATGTATATATACAATAATAATTAGATTGTATTAGTAAAATATTACTAATTTTAGTATGTGATATTGTCATTATTTTTTTTGTCTTTAAATTCATCTTTCTTTTTATTTCTTCAAATTCTTCAAATAATATTTTTAAATTTTTTTAACTGAGTATGGGTACCCACCTACCTATGCGGGAAATATCCGAACCTATTACACCTCTACAAATGGGGAAATGAGGCAAATGTAGGTTTGATTTTTTCCTGCAGATAAGGATGCAAAAGAACAATACCTGTCCCGAACATACTCCATTGTCATCCCTAATTCTGAAACTCTGTTCCGTTTTTTTCCCTAGCTTCACACTTTATCTAAACCTTCTTCAATTCAAAAGTAAGATTAAACTTTTAGAATTAGTAGAACCTCGTCATACAATTTTTTCTATTTTGAAAAATAGTCATTCGATACTTATTAGTTATTATACAATATGAAATAAAACAATCAACTTAATATTAACATGTTTGTAGTTAATTAGAATTTTCATGAGAAATGAGAATTAACTTTTTCTCTCTATCTCTACCATGCGTCTTTGTCACTCCCAATTCCTAATGGCTTCCACCATTCATTTTGCCTTTTTGCTTAGTTTGTTCTGTGCAACATGTTACATATACATAGAATTTGTTCAGTAGACGACTTGTCTTAGAACTTAGAAGACTTCTTGAAAGAAAGACAAAGACTTTCCTCTCCCCCCTCTGGCCGAAGGAGAGACAAAGACTTATGTTTTCATGATTAAAATGACATTGACATAATGTTGAGCTCGCTTATTCAAATTCAAATAATAAATGAAAAGCAATTTAAGAGGTTCAAAACTTTAGGGCCTTGGTTGGTAGATGATTTGTGGGAGGATGGAAAGTGATAGAGGAGAGGGAGGTGGGAAGACGCAAAGTCCTTCATTTGACAATAAAATTTGGTGGAATGAGAGGAGACACCATTTTAAAATTCTTCCACTAGTGGAAGGATTATAGCTCTCATTTCTCTCCTTTGCATTCTCTCTCAATTATTAATTTTGCATCCTTCCTATTTTTTTTTTTCTCTCTCTCCTACGTACATATAGTCTAAATCTCCTAAACATATACTTTTATATAATTTTTGTTTTGTTTCATTAAAAAAAAAAGGAAAGAAAAAGAAAAATGTGTAACATCAAAGCTAGGCGTTTTGAGATGGTGGGGATGCTGTCCATCTCAACGCTCGAGAGTCAACACCCAACAAATTGGTATCGTAGAAAATTGCAAAGAAAGAGGAAATTTGTCCTATCATTCCGCCGGTAGATAAGCCGTCCCCTTCTTACACTCCCCTACGAAATCTTTCATTTTCCTTACGTCGTTCTGTCCCTCAGTGAATGACGCTTCTAAACATGAGACATATTCTCAATTCAATAAGTGTGCGGTGAAAAAATAGAAATCATCATAATTTTTTTTTTTTTAAAAATTTCAGTGGTTTTTTTTTTTAACACCTCCTAGTCTATCATCTGATTTCGAACAACTAAAATATTTAAAAAAAAAAAAAAAACAAACACTGTTTTAATGAACGATCTCCAAATCAGATGACAAGGAGGGGGTACTCTTATGGGTGTGTTAAATCCAAAGTAAAATTTTAATGAAGAAACATATAAATCTTAGAGGTTGTTCATCAAAATTAGGGTAAAAAAAACTTTAATTTTGCGAAATATTTACATGACAATTTCTCACTAGAAAACGTAAAACCAATAAGTTGATAAGGAAGTTTTTAATCTCCAATATTATTCCAAATTTCTTTTTATAGGAGTGAGCATAGCATTTTTACCACAGAATTAATGTGGAAATATAACATTTTATACGTAAAACAAAGACACAATTCACCTCTTAATAAAATAAATAAACAAGCATCCGACCGAAAAAAAATAATAATAATAACAAAACATAAGATAAATTAAGGGAGCTTGGACCCTAACAACCTTGATCCTAGCTACTTCCACACGTTAAAAATAAATAAAATAAAATGAAACTTATTGTAAAAGCAGTTGAACTAAATTACTTCCGTAGCAACAAACGCCAAACCTCACAAAACACAACCACGCGAACTTTGCTCTACAAAATCAATCAAAGAGAGTTGATGTAACCAAAGCCATGATCACGGAAGATTTTAGCTTCCCTACCGGAAATTTCCCGTCTTGTATCGAATCTCCACCGTTGTGGCACTCCTCTCCTGCAGCCTCCAGCACCGATTCCGATCACCAAGAAGAAACACCAAAATTAGAAGAAGAAGAAGAAGAAGAAGAAGAAGTAGTAGTTAGTGGTGCTAGTGAATTCTCATGCATAGAAAATGGTCAGAAAATGGTGAAAAGAGATGGAAAGGAGAAGCAGGATGAAGACGAAGACGACGAAGATGATGATGAAGGCGAAAAGATGGACTTGCTATGGGAAAATTTCAACGAAGAGGGTCAAAGTTCATCATCAAGAGCAGATTCTGATAATTTTGAGAGGGTTAAGGGAGGTTGTGTTCATCAGGCTTTGAAGTTGTCCAGAACAAGGAATAAGCCAGCCATGGTTATGGTTTTGAAGATCTTGAGAAAGCTTTTCTTGCTTCATAACTCTCATCATCATCATCATCATCATCAAAACAAGCTCAAAAGTAGTAGTCGTTCTTGGTGATCTTGTATATTTGCTACTGTTATTTTGTCCTTTGATAATCTTGTTGTACGTATTGGATGGAAATTACTATTTTTTTTTCCAGTCTAATTTGGAATATACATGAAGTGTATATTTTTCCTTAATTTTTTTTTTTTAGTATTGTATTATAAGGGGAAACACATTATAAAATTACAAATTAGTTACTCTTTATTTCATAGTTTTCTACCACGTATATACAGCAATTCTTCTTAACTTCTCCTTTCATCAAATATTGATCTCTCCCTCAAGTGGGGTCCGTAATTTCAATGTAAAACACAAATTCTAATTTGTGGTTAAACAATATCTAAGATGTGTTAAGTTACAAATTCTATGTTGATCTCAATTTTTGAGAGTGATTGTAAGGATCATAGAGCTCCAAGAATCTCTCATTTTAGATTTGGAAGGTCCTCTCTTCCTATGCTTCTAGTAAATCTTGCTTTGTTCTTTACTCGGGTAACAAAGTAACCCACAAATTAGCTAATTTTATTTAAATACTGATTTGTATTAGATGGAAAACTATCCTATGTCTATTTCTCCACTTATATATTTTAGAGGATTCATCTTTTGAATGAAACTTACACATGTATGTTGTAAAATATTTTAAAAATAAATAAAAATTTTATTATGGTAATTTTCCGTAAATCACTTTTTTACTACTAATTGACCAATCATTGAATCACTTAGGACAATAAGTAGGTATTTGTTTAATTTTCAAATTATTTGAGTCCATTTCTTTGAACATATCATTCATAGTTTTAAACTTTTTTCGGCAGTAAATAGAAAATTTAGAATGAAAAAAAGACTAATAAACCAATTATATACCTAATTAGTAAAAAAACAATGGTTTACTTAATCTACCAAAGTTTTTTCTTTTCCCTTTTTTCATATACATCGTTTATAGATAAATGCTTTGACATTTTTTTTCACTTGTTATTAACTATTATATACTTTGGTGGCATTTGGTTGGGATCAATGTATTTAGAATGGAATTGTTCATATGAAACACTCGTTTAGATGTTTGGTTGGATCTCGAAGAGATGAAAGATGAGAGCCCATTCTATTAACAATTAAGATTCAGTTACATAGGTGAAAAACTTTTCCTAAACTAAACTAATTGAAAGTTCTTTCTATTCCAACCCATAATTCAAGTACCCCAAATTACTTATTTTTTTTCTTCAACTATCACTTAAACCTTTCTGCCGTAGCTGATCATCGTGTAATAAGAAAGAGTCGTTGGTCGTCGCTTAAAAGAATATCTGCTAGTCATTTTTCTTTGTTTTATATCTTGTTTTCCTAGAAAGAAGTTCAATTTCTTATATAAAAACAACAAAAAAGCTGAATGTCAGGGGTGACAAAAGTTACCTTTAATTAAATTTGTTTAGTAATGGTCCAACTTATCATTTAATTAAATTTGTTTAAGAATTAATGTAAAAAATATTGTCGTTAGAATCAGATTCGTACGTTTTTTTTTAGCAGATGTATGGCTTTATTTATATAAGAAATTAACTTTATAATTTGCATTAGGGCCATTTCAATTTGGCACTGCTAAATTGCGTAATTCCTACTTGTATTGTAATCAACAGTATTTTAAAAAAAGAATTAATTTTAATGAAAAAAAATCAATTTTTATACCAATTTAGCTGTAATAAAGGCATTTTGGTCCAAATAATATTAATTTCATTCTATTCTATTGTAAATTAAACATAATAATCTTCGTTCAAACACTCAATCTAATAAATCAACTAAACAAATTCTCAATTTTCTTCATCATTCCATTCCTACTCTCATTTCCTTTCTATTTTTATTTAACGACTAAACGCCACCTTAAGGAAATGGCTTCTTTAATTGAACAAATAAATTTTATTTTTAATATTGAACAAATAAATTTTATTTTTAATAGATTCAAAAGTGAGAATTGCAAGGAGTATTTTCCATACGATTAAACCATAATTCTTAACTGTACTAATCGCAAAACCGATGACATGTGATCAGATTTGAAGAATTCAAGGTGTTGAACTACTGCTCTAGGAAAAAGATTTTTCCACTCAATTATCACAAGCATTGGTGCCATTTATTCGACTTGTCTAAGGTGAAATCATGGCGACCCTATGAATAAAGTTACTAGGCATATCTCAATGTTGTAGATGTTTAAAGTGTGAATTATTCTTTTATAAGCATGTGTCTAAGCCAAAATCTCCACTTTATGGAGCCAGATGTATCACAATAGTGCACTCTCTATTGATAGTATCACTATTTTAAGGTGTGTTGACTAGTACTGTTGGATGCAGTTAGTTTATTATTCCTTTTTTTTTTTTTCGATGTTTTAGTTAACTGTTGTATTTTATTAATTAACGAAGTGATACATGGTTTAACTAAATTCAGGAGCGGATGATAAGTTATATATTGTTAAAGAAATCTCATCTTACAATTGAATTAAGTTTGTTGTTGTAAAAAGTTATTCTTTTCTTATAATAATATATTTGTTTTTTCTCAATAAAAAATCATCATATCTCGTACACTTCAATTGAATGCGATAAATTCGGGTATATAATCAATTTTGACCATTTTTTAAATCTTATTAATAATTAAGGGACAAAATTTAAGTTTTTTTCAAAATTATACTTGTTTTCTATTGAAATTTTTACAATTTTAAACTTATCCCTACATGTCTACCACAACTACCAACTCAGTAAAAATTCAACTATAATCTAAAATTCTCGACCTTAGTCGAACATAGCTTGATTACAGTAAAAGATCTTCAATTATAGTTAAAAAAAAACCATATTTGAGTTCAAAACATTAAATTTAAGATCGAAAAATTAAATTTGATGATAATGATTCACCACTTATGTCTCCGAATGTGATGAATATTCATAGGAAAAGTTGGCGAAGAAGCTTTGAGTGGGTATACTTCATGTAGAAGATGCATTTTAGTTAAGAGTATTTAAGAAAAAATAGATACGTGATACCGCAATACTAATTGGTTTTGATAAAATTTATAATTGAGTCCTTTTTATCACTACGAGTTAAAGTGATTTGGCATTCGAGGGTAGAAAAACAACAAAAATTTACTTAAAAAATAATTTTTTTAATGGAAAAAAGAGAAGGATCTGGGCTCTAGGGTCCAACGGGCTTGGACTCTATTCGGGCTTCAAACTGGGTTTCCAGTGGACTTCTTGTTAGGATTCATAGTCCATCCCCACCATTTGAATCCGTAGTAGCTGCGCTTGCGAACTAGGGTTTCACGTTATTCTTTCTTCACTTTCTCAAAGGCCGAAGCCTAAATCTCGTACTCAGAGGCGCCTCTTGCATCTGAAAACGGTACGAACATTCATGTTAAACTCTATGCTTTGCATTGCTTCACTCTAAAGTCTTTTTTTTTTTTATTTGTTTTTCTTTTTTTTTTGAGAGGTTTCCTTATTGTAATTTCTGAACAAAATGAATAATTTGGTTTTGTTAACAGAAGTGGGGATTTGTCAGAAGTGGTACATGGGTTTTGTTTTTTTCTTTTTTTTTTTTTTTTTTTTTTTTTTTTTTTTTTTTTAATTGTTTTAAATTTAATTGAAAAAACAGAACATGGGTCTTCTATCAATGCTTTGTAATGTTGCTTGAAATGAGTAGTAGTTTGAACTTTAAACTAATTGTTGATTCAAGAAAGAAACAATATAATTTTCGGACTTGGTACTTGATATATGTATATATGTATATGTACTAGTCATGTTGCTTAATCATTTGAAAAAAAAAAAGATTCTGATTATTGAATTGGTTTTATTGTGTAGAGATGGGTGAAGAAGTTAAGGCATTGATTCCGGAGTCGGTGTTGAAGAAGAAGAAGAGGGAAGAGGAATGGGCTTTGGCCAAAACACAACAACTTCAGGCTTTGAAAGTGAAGAATGCTGAGAACAGAAAGCTCATATACAATAGAGCCAAGCAGTATGCCAAGGAATATGAGGAGCAAGTAATTTTTTTCCTTATTCTCTTGTAATTTATGTGTGTTTAGTTCCATTTTTATTAAATTCTTTTTGTTTATTATATTCCTATGTTCTTAGGAGAAGGAGCTGATCCAGTTGAAACGTGAGGCTAAGTTAAAGGGAGGATTCTATGTTGAACCGGAGGCCAAGCTCTTGTTTATCATTCGCATCCGTGGGTATGTCTTTGTTTGTATTTCATGGAATTTGAATCTTATAAGTAATCAGATGCAATGTGCTGGCTCTTAATTCTTCTAAATAATTACTTTTCAGTATTAATGCCATGCACCCGAAGACGAGGAAGATTTTGCAGCTCTTACGGTTGAGACAGGTAGAACATCTGATTCCTCATTTACTTGTAAACATTCGGCTTTAATATGTTTTGTTTGTTTTTGTTGGTACGCTGCTTTCCTTGTTTCAAATGCAATGCTATTTTTAATTGTTCTGGTCCTTTTTGGTTCTACTTGTCCTTTTCAATTTGTCTTTTTTTTTTTCAGTCCTTGAACCTCTTTTCGCCATCCAGGGCAAGTTCTTTGCCAGACATGTTGCTCAACAATGAATTACAAGTTATAATTTTGTCGTGTCAAATGGCATATTTTTAAGATATTGTTGAGCTTGTGACGTAGATTTTGAAATCCGTAGCTCTAATTCTAAGAACTATTTTATCATCTTGAACGTCATCTGAGTAAGTGGATGACAACTATTTATCTCTTCCAGTGTGACTGGAAATGCTCAGTGATCACTCGATTAAAATTAGTCTTTTTGGTTAACCCCGTTATACGTTGCTTTTTCTTTCTGTTCTGCAATGCTATTTCATGTTAACTATAGGTTTGTGCTTCTTTATGTAAAGGTGGTTACATTCGGCTCATTGATTTTCTTGTTATCCTTACAAAAACAGATCTTTAATGGTGTGTTTCTTAAAGTAAACAAAGCTACCGTGAATATGCTTCACAGGGTTGAACCATATGTGACGTATGGGTATGTGACTTGTCATTATTTTGATACTTACTAACTGGTTATACATTCTTTTGCTGCAATTCGTCTGACCAATTATGTGGAACAATTCTAGATACCCTAATTTGAAGAGTGTGAAGGAGTTGATCTACAAAAGAGGTTATGGAAAGCTGAACAAGCAAAGAGTTGCTTTGACTGACAACGCTGTCGTTGAACAGGTTTGTGGTTATTTCTGGTGTTGCATCTCTATGAAGAATAATTATTTCAAAGTGGCTCTGTTAACATGCTAATTCTAACAGGCTTTGGGTAAGTATGGAATCATCTGCACCGAAGATCTTATTCACGAGATCACGACTGTTGGACCTCATTTTAAGGAGGCAAATAACTTCTTGTGGCCATTTAAGCTCAAGGCACCATTGGGTGGTCTGAAGAAGAAGAGGAATCACTATGTTGAAGGTGGAGATGCCGGAAATCGTGAGAATTATATTAATGAGCTGATCAGGAGAATGAATTAGACCTTAGCAGATTCTTAGTACTCAACAGATTATTGGGTTTTTGTTTCTAGTTAGAACAATTCTTATGCAAAATTCTCCCTGTTTGTTGAAGTTTGAAAAAAAAAGTTTTCATTTTTTTTATTTTTATTTTTGGAGTTTCAAGACTTATTATGTATACTTTTTGTAGCCTTTCGGAAAATTTTCCACCCGTGTTAAGTTCTTTTATAATCTCTTTGATTAGAATATATATTTTAATTAATGACCATCAATTATTATAAATTTTAAAAAACAAATAACATACAACAGCGTATTGAACTCTTAATCACCCAAATTCACACATTTCTGTCTTGTACTAAGCTAACAAGCCAGTCTCAGTTGCAAGCTTAACTACACTCTTATTTAGTTATAAAGTATGTTTCCTTTTTTCCTTTTGGTGTCGTTTTCTTATTAATGACAACATCCCTCTCAATGACTTTGTACCTTCTATACGCTCAACCAAGATCCTCATTTCTCAGTGACAGGAACACGCAAGCGACCCTGCTATGTTTGGTTAAGAAACTATTAAAAGGAAATGAATACCGAGATGAAATGTTATCTTTAGATTTCAATATAGAAAGAAAAATATTTTAGGATGTTTATTTTGCATACATTTTAAAGGGAATTCTACTATTTTAGCGTAGCAGCAGTTATGTAAGCCACTATGTTTACATCTACGGTGAGAATAACTTTAATTGTGTTATATTTGCTCCACAAACATCTACACCCGATTATTGTCTGTCTCCCTCTTTCAGGCTTTTGCTTTTATGTTTATTATTATTATTATTATTATTATTTCAAGGTTTCCTCAGTGTCCATTAACAAGCAATTGAAACCCAACCCCCCTTGAGTATTGGCTTTTCCTGATGAAAAACTACCATCCTCTACCTCCAAATCGACATCTAAATTTATGCCAGCAACCCATAATATATGTAGGCTTTTTCTTCCGGATTTTCTTTTTGGGGAAAAACAAAGAAAATGAAAAATTTTAGTCAGGAAAGATCAGGAGGTATTGAATAGGATGGGTTATAACAAATTTAAAACTCTTGGTTCAATGATTTTTTTCCCCCTTGAGTTATATTAATCGAAGATAAAAATCTGCTCCATGAGGCATGGAACTTTGGCAATAGTGTTCCCAGGAATGACAATGAGACGGATCGGGAATGGTTTTTCAATTATCATCCTCATTTCTGAAAATCAATTACAATATCATATCTGTTTTATTAGTTATTCTTTTAGATGCGGGGATGGTGTGAATATTATCCGTTCCTTTTACATGCGGGCATAGTGTAAATATTAGCCAACGGATAACGGGAAAAATTGTAGTTACCGATTATCCATTGATAATAATAAAATATTAAAAAAATTAAGATGAAAATACTAAATTTTTTTCGTAATGAACAAAACATTAAACACGACAATATATTAGTAATTTTCAAACTCTAAAATTTAAATATATATATATATATAAGTACATATAACTCTCCAAATTCATTATTTTACCAAAGAAATCAGAGTATAAATAGTGTAAAATTAAATACATATCTATATATATATAATAATTTTTCTATTTGAATATATATATCAGGGTGGGTACAGTGCAGATTATGTTAATATCATCCCTGCATCATACCCACATATTAACGGTATAGTTATTCCCTGTTCCAGTCATTTTCTCTGCTTGAGTGGTTTTTTTCCTCTCATTCAGATCGGATAATTATGGATACCCATAACTGTGTGTTATATTATTATCCCTAAGTGTTTTTCGATTGAAACTTGTAAACGGGATTTAAGAAGACGTTATTTTAATTTTTTTCATCATGAGTAGTCTGATCCATGGCTTCTTTGTTTTTGCCCTCAATTAGATGACCGAGGTTGGAAACAAGATGAGGAAAAGAGATCTGAGTTCTACGAGAAAGAAAATTTTGGGAAAAAGATTATAACAATTAGTCATTTTGCCCCGTATCTTTTGCCTTGATTTTGAATTTGTCTCCTTTTTAGTTATTTCACCTTCTAAGAAGTTTTTTGGATATGAAACTTTGCACATTTTGGAACATTACTTCTAGAAATATTTCAAGATACTAAATGAATGTAAGAACTGCTATATTATGGATCTTTTTGTTTTATATATTTAACTATGTAAAAAATGTTTTTTTTTTTATTTATCCCGTTTATATTTGTTTCACGTATTTAATCATTTAAAAGAAAAAAAAAACTTGCTATTTGGTAACATCCAATAAAAAATCTAGTAAGGATATTTATTTATATCTTTAAAAGGAGAAAAACCATTTAACCCTTACATATGAATGGTCTTCTAACATTGTTAGTATTAAGGCAAAAGAAAAATAATTTTGTCATTTAAAGAGCACTAGAAGTCTAGAATATAGAGTCAAAAGTGAAAAAAAAAAAAAAAAAAAATTCATATTAAGAGCAAATATCAGGGTTAAAATGATTAATTATTCAAAAGATTATGTTTATTGAGGGCCTACTCACCAAATCCTTAGTATCATTATGAACTCATCTAAGAATAATACCAATTAGTTCTTCAAGATCATAGCACGAAGGTTGGCCGCGTCGTCGATTCTTGATCAACGCCATTCTCCATGAGACTAGTATGCGAAACACTCAAGCAGCAGAGAGAGAGTAACAGAGAGACGATGGTTTTTATTCTTATTTTTATTTTATTTATTAATGGGAAAGAGGCAATAATTGAGTGGTGGCGTTTATAAAGTTAGTTTCACCATGTGATGTAGCGAGGGTTTGTTAGCGTAAGATTAAATTACGACGCAATATGAACAAAGGTGCATTGAAAGTAAAAGGACAGTAGGCAATAAGTAGAGTATCTTAGGGTTAAAATGAAGGAAAAATGAAAACGAAACTTATTCTTTTTTCCCTCTCCCTAGTACCGATACCCATCCCCAAGTCCCTGCACGTGATGCATGGTTAATCTTTATGATAAAATTCGGTTGTCACAACCTCCAACAACGACAGTTGCACAAGTCGGAGGTGAAATTTGACTTCGTGGTGACATTAGGCTAAATTGCAACAAGTCAACATCTTTGCATTGCACAACGAGTTGTTCATTGCTTGGTCGAAGGCAAGGATGATAAAGTTGATTCCATTAGAAAAGAAACGATAGTTAAGGTCTGGACCATTTTTGAAACAGAAACAAAGTTCCCAGACCATTACTAAGTTTGAAATTCATAGAGCAAATGGTACAGATGCAAGATTTCAGGAGCCAAATATGTAAATAACCCATTTTTGGGAGAAAGCTAATTTAGTTCGTGCATTTAGCATTTCTTAAAAGTTTCATTAAGAAAGTCTATCCTTTTAGACAAATATCTATGATATCTGTGAATTTTTCAAAACTTTCGGTCTAGATCGACATTTTCCTTAATATTTCCATAACAAATCAGGATACCGATATTTTTATTCTCGACTAAATGCATATTTGTATCTTGAAGTTTCAAACAAAAACAAGAAGCAAGAAAATACAATACCCAGTTACAAAACAGTCAGCAACTTATTGCAAACGACAATTAATTTCCAGTAATTTGGTGAAATTACCACTACTTGAGGTGGTGCTCGAACAATGAAGCCATCTCAATCTGCAACAAAAAGCAAACATAAGTCTTAAAATCATCTAGATAAACATTAAAGTAATGACAACATATTGGAAATGAAGGTGTGTTTTAACAAGTAGTAATCAAGCAAATACATTTCCACCCTTCCAATCTCATACCTGCTCAACATATCCCTAGCTTTTCATATACTTCTGAAAATCTAAATAAAAAGTATTTAAACAAATGAAATAGAGTATAATCCTTAACGATGCCAGGGAGGTTAGAGAACCACAGTCAACATCATAGGGACGGGAGGACTTTAGGTTACCATTGATGCACATTTAGGTTTTAATAAGTCCTCATGAGAAGCATACAATTTTTAGGATCATAAACTGCATCTTCAACTAAGGTATGGTTCAACCATTCAAAACATTGAACTTTGTAAATCAGTGCTAGTATTGATATACAGCATGGCCTGAAAGACAAGCCCTAAAAATAGATTATGCTGAAGAGGTATAAGTCCATCACAAATCTATAGCAATTGGCAATACTAAACATTGTATCCCTCCAACAGATGAATCCTCTCTAATTATATAACTGATACTGGAATCTAATCATTAACTATACAACTGATACTGGAATCTAATCATTAACTTTACAACTGATACTGGAATCTGTTCGTGGTAATATTTGATACCTGAAATTTGATGATTACTTGTGTTCTACTCAAAAGACTAAGACATCATAATTAAGCATAAAAAGTTAGGGTATGTTAGATATGATATAGGTAGTTAAGTTAGGTATTGACATATGTATATACATATATAAGCTGGTAATTAAACATAAATAATTGAAAATACAAGGATCATGTAACTGGATTCAAGGGTCGAGAAATAAAGTACTGAAATTAAAACACTGAAAAGTAAATTGCTAAAATTTAAAGGACTGAAATGTAAATTGCTATAAATTAAAGTACAGAAATGTAAAGAGGACCAGATTACTGGAATGAATTTGAACTGAAATTAAAGTACTGGAAATAAAAGCTCTTTATTTATAAAGTGCTAGAATGTAAAGAAATAGCTTTACATTATCATAATGTTGTCTTTAGGTACAAAAGTTACCAAAAACTTAAGAGTTGGGTCTTTAGATGGCTCAATCCCTGTAGAGTTCTTTTAGAATATGAACACTAGCTTAGGATATACGTATGCATGCAAGACACCAGGAATTTGATGATGATTTAACTAAGAAATTGAGAAAAATGTAGCTATCTATATGTGAATCATAATCTGATCATACATGAGGAAGTAGAAAATGAGTAGTGAAATTGTGCATAACGTGATAAAATGTGGTATTTAATCTAGAGTATGGTTTTAAGATAAAGCTTGGCTGTTGAGTGTGATTTTTAGAGTATCAGGTAGGTTAGAATGCAAAAATTCAGCCACTGTTTATGTAGAAATAGGGCTGATCATGCATACAATGCAGAAAGGAGGTAGTTTCTAACGTGTAAATTCTATTAGAATGACGGTATTAGACTAGAAATATGAACCTGGGTGATATACAAGTTTTCATAAGTGATTTGAGGCCATCCAGTGAAAGGAAAAATGAGATTGGCAGAGAAAAAGAAAGAGAGTGATGCCTGAAAGTGAGTCCTAAAACAAAACAGATTTTTAGAAGGATGGGAAGAACTTTTCTGCCACTCGGCAGAAAAAGTAATTCTCCCTTATGTCATCTAAATTCCTTAAAGTGGTTTGGCATATGGTTTAAGTTAGAAACTAGCCAATCCAACCATTCTAACATGATGAATCTGCTAAGGGATCCTAGGATCTCTCAAACTGAGTTGGGAAAAGCCCCAACTGCAGCCTCACTGGTTCCCTCGAGAAACCACGTACTAAAAGTGGCAAAACAGCCTAGTTTGGGGGCTATTATTTCTGCATGTAAACAGGAATGTTTTTCCTTGTCCCTCCTCTAGAAACCCCTAAAAGGATTTAGGATTTATGGTAAATACCCTATCCCATTGCTGGACCATATCCCCTAAATTTCCCATGTTTTTCTTCTCTATTTTTGCTTTATGTATCTTCATCTTAAGCTAATAATAAGTCAGATCTTAATTAATTTATTCTAATCATGCTCTAGGAAGTTATCCCAGAACAAAATCTAATCATTAACTATACAACTGAGAGTGGAATCTAATCATATTACCCTTAGTATAAACTACAATCATAATCAATTCATATGAGTTTAGCTCAACTTACAGCTATCAAAGCAGCCTCAGAGCCCTTGTTTCCGGATTTCCCACCAGCTCTATTTAACGCCTGGAATAATACAATCATAAGTCATCGTTCTAATCCAATGGATAAAAGAATTGAGTTGTCTAGGCTACAAGTGGTTGATCCGTTGAATCTGAATGCTTCGAATCATAAACATACCTGGTCCATGTCTTCGCAAGTCAAAACACCAAATATGCATGGAACTCCTAAAAATACAAGAAGACACAATGCAAATGTTCCTTATCCAACTTTACGGTGGGAAAACAAAAAGCAATGTCGATATCGAATAACAAATGGGAAAAAAAAAATATGGAGACCAACAGACCAGAATTTAGACCAGCTGAAAGCACTCCAGATGCTGCAGAATTAGCCACAGCATCATAGTGAGTTGTATCGCCTCTTATCTACAGAAGGATAAGACAAGTGGGATCATAATATTAGAGCATTAAAGTATGATAAAGAACGATCATCTTCTCGTCGAGTGAGAACAGATTAATGAATGAAACTAGTTTGGCATTTGTATTGGATCGTGGGAGAGAAATCCGTACCACGGCACCAATACATATTATTGCATTATATCTTGCTGACTTTCCCAGCTGGGTTGCAACTAGGCCAATTTCGAAACTACCGGGAACCCACACAACCTATAACGAGAAAAAAAACAAAAACAAAAACAAAAACAAACGAGGCATTATCAATTTGGCTTAGAAAATAGAATGTGTTTGAGTTTAACAATGAAAAAGGCAAGCCTAGTGATATATGTCGCTCACATCGATATCCTCTTCTTGAACTGAATAGTTCTTCAAAGTGGTCAAAGCTCCTTCAAGCAGCTGCCTTGTCACAATCTCATTAAATCTGGAAACGACCTGACCTTCAAAGATCAATCATATGATAATAATAATGAAAATTATGACAACAATGCTAAGCGCTAAATGAAAAGAAAATAAATGAAAAACAATTTGGCAGGCAGTCGAGGGTATGGAATGGAACTGACAAGGGCAAAACGAAGGCCCTGAGTGTTGGTGACTGAACCCACGAGATGGCGAACAGCGGCGGTCCTGCCAATCTCGATTGGAAGATGGCGGGAATGAGAGGCTGTAGTAATTGTAGTTTGAATGAATTAGGCATTACATACATNAAAGAAAGGAAACTAACCAAGCAGCGACAAAGGGGAAACGGGTGACCGTCTCTCCAGGAAATTGACCCGTAAAGTGGCATCCTCAAGATGATGATGACGGCATGGAACCAACAAGTGGGTCTTGGCGGAAGCTGCTAACGTCGTCCTCGACACCCAACTTGCCATTGAGACCGAGAGAGGGAGAGAGACACAGTTGAGTTGAGTTGTGTTGCTGAGTACACACTTTGGTCGTCTCCTCTCCTTGTGCACAAAATGGCTTATACCTAACTCTCTCCACAAACAGGTCGACTCAAAACCGTTGTGGATACGGGAAAAGTCATAAATACCCGCTTTCGAAACCGTATTTCTATTAATACCCATTTTTATTTTTATTTCATAAATATCTACTTTTACGCTTATTTTTAGAGAAATATAGAGCATCGTTATTTTACATATGGTCTATATTTTATGAATAAAAATTATACTAAAAATTGACATATATTTTAAAATATATATCATAAATTAAATTTATAATAAAAAATATAAATAATGATAAATATTTACATTTACCGTTCATATTTTACACATAAAATATATATCTCATAGATAAAATTTATTTTATAAACGTGGACTACTCATATTTTGCATATTAAATATAGACTATAAAAACAGATAATTTTTTTAAAAAAAATTAAAAATAAGTATTTATGAAAATAAGTTTTTTTTTTTTTAAAAAGAGAGATATAAACATAAATTGCTCGATATTTAAGTTTGGATGCCCATTATTGTAAGTTCAAGTCCGAGCCCAAGTGCATTGTTATGAATCTATTATTATTAATAATATGGAAATTTAGCCAAATGCACTTGTGGCTATATTTATCCAAGTGAAGCAAATTTGAGGAAGTAAAAAAAGTACGGTAATAATTCACTCTAATAAATACGTGGTTATATCTTACCTAAATAAATACGTGGTCATACGTCACCCAAGAAAATGAAGTGTTGTGGTTTATTTACTGAGAGCTATAAATAGAGGCATCTGTGAGAAATTATGTATCCCATCTAAAATCATTTTATTATTTTTTGTGTTGGTATTTTTAAGCTATAATATTATATACTTTATATTATTATTTATAACACATTTGAGTTATTTTATAATTTTGGGTTTTATACTTGCCTTTTGATAATTTATTCAGTTTAATTTTAGGTTTTTAGTTATTATTAACTTTCATATTTTTATCTTGTAACAAATTTATACACATTTCTAGGTTAAACATCAATTTTGACCATTAATGTTAGCAAAACACATTTTTAAACTTTAAGGATGTGCATGTTAATATTTAATTTAAATAATTAAAATTAAANATATATATATAATATATATATATATATATATATATATATAACTTTAAAGGGTATTTTGATAAACACATGGATCAAAATTAGTGTTTGATCCAAAGAAAATATACATTTACTACAAATTCTAAATTCGAATGTCAATATTGATAATAATCAAAACACAAAATATAAATGGAACAAATTATCAAAATAAAAAGACCCAGTCCATAAACATGTTTTTGTGAATCATAAATCAAAGTAATTAGAGAAACCTAATAATCCAAGTTTTGTTAGGTTGGTTTACATTGGGTAGTCGGATTGAGAGTTTTTATTTCTTTCTTTAATATATTTTTTATTTTAGTTTTCAAAAAAAAGTTGAAAAATAGGCATTTGAATCCTATTTTTATTATTAAATATTTATTATTTTTGTTTACCTATATAAATTCTTGCAAATATATATTAATATAAGCTAAAAAGTGAGTTTTTCTATTCTACTTTATTTATAAGTTAAACATGTATTTATATATTCTTTTGTATATGTAAGAAATTTAGATTGGGTTGAGTTGTGGGCTGAGAATTCTCAACTCATAACTCAATCAATATTTTCGGTTTGAAGTAATTATAACTCATAAATCATATATTTGTAGTCAATTTGTCATTTCGGGTTAAGTTGGCTTTTCAGATTAGGCTGATTGATGAAAATCCCCTACTTAGCACTAACTTTCGTTTTTCCAAAATTAGAACCAATTTCTACAATCTTTATTTTTTATATGTCACCTAATATAATTCATACAGGTGTATCTTGGATGGTTTTCGACTTTTTGGGTTATACTTTAGTGAAGAAGGAAACCATAAGCGACTAAAATATGTCATGGGTTAGTAGGTTTTTCTTTTTTTTTTTCCAAAAAAATTCCCGATTTGTCCTATTAGGTTCAAACAAAAAGAGGACTTCGTATAAATATAACATTTTCAAGTATATATATATATATATATATATATATATATATATACCTGTATAATTTTGGTCAATTAAAATATATTATGCATATTTTTTATAATAAAAAATAAAAATAAAAGATAATATTAATGATACATATTTTTTCATGCACATCATAGCTATTGGATCACTATTAGATGATCCAACGGTTAGAAAAAATATATCTAAACATAGATAAAAAAAAAATACCTAAAAAATGGCAACCATATATATAATAGCAATCAATTAAAAACTTTACCAATCTAACAACTTTTTTATCCTAAATGTCCGAAAATACAATTAAAGTTTTATAGAAATTGCAACTAAACTATAAAAGGCCAAAAAAAAAAAGTGAGAGAGAGAATAAAATATACAAGAGAAGTGGGAAAAGTTGAGAATGAGAAGTATAACTATTCTCAGGACTTAGAGTAAGGATTGAGCATGCTCTCTAGCGACTAGATGAGAGATAATTAATTAGTTTTTTTATTTTTTTAAATCAATTCATAAAGATAATCAACTAGTTACAAAAACTAAATGGAAGAAAAAATACTTAGTTATGAGATTATACACACCTTTTGGAGATAGTTTATAAAAATATTTCATGACACTAGTGATGTGAATACTGCTATATCATGCTATTTTCTTTTTCATATTATATATATATATATTATATTACGTAAAAAAAATTAACTTCTTTTCTGTCTTTTTTTAATTTGGGAGCGTCTATTTTGTTGAGGGAGAGAGATCAACAAAAAAAATAAGGTTGAAAGGATGAGGATTTTGTCGAAGAGATGGGGATTTCATCAAAGAGAAGATTTGATTTTTTTTACTTGGACGAAGAGGGGATCTGATGGACGAAGGGAAACAGAGAGAGAGAGAGAGGATTGGGTCTCTTTTTGGGTTATTATTACATTAATTCTGGTGTTATTCACCATATTTTCTCCATATTAATTCTTACAATTATAACCATTCATTTAGAATCGGACGGTTTACACTTCATGACGACCCTACTTTGGGTCATTTGCCCATGATCCTTTATTAGACGTATCTTTTTTATTTATATCATTTATTTAATCATAAAAAAACTAGCTATTTAAAAATATTCAATAAAAAAAACTAAAAGGGCATTTTTTTAACTCTTTAAAGGGAAAGAATATATGAGTTTTGCTTGTCTACGGTCGTTTTTAACGGGTTACTGTTGTGAGGCAAATGATGCATAATAAAAATTTAGGAGACAAATTTCTAATAGGGGTAAAATTTAGGGGACAAAATCGCTAATTGTTATAGTCTTTCTTTTTCTTTTTATTTTTGAATTTTTTTTTTTAAGAAAAACACATAAAAATTTAAGGGATCTAAAGGGTCTTTAGGTCGCTCGGTGGGTCCCTGTTTTCGATTCGTTGAATAAAACAGAAGTAAAATGGCTTAGATGGTTTGTATTTGAAAACAAGGATTCACAGGGGTATAGCACGCTCGCTGAATGCCGGTTCCCATTGCCCATTCCCAGTGGAAGAAGAAAAAATAAATAGAAATAGAAACCCATCTCCATCTCCATCTCCATCTCCCATCTCCATCTCCATCTCCGTCCGATTCGAGGGAGGCGAGAGCTTAAGAGGGTCGAGTAGGACTCTGTGCGGCGTTGCCGACGTGGACTGTTGTAACTTGGTCTAATTTCCTCTCTCTCTCTCACCCCCAACAAATAGCACAATAATAAGGTTTCGATCTGATCCAATCTCTCTTTCCTTTCCACATGTGAGTGCTAGTCTACTGCATATAATTTTTTTGTTCTGATATTGAGTTCATTTTTCTTTGTACAGTTGTTCAGTCAATTGAACAAGTGGGGCCCCCATTGGATATAATTTGGATGGGATATGGGATGTAAATGTAAATGTAAATGTTGATGTTGTTTGTTGGGAATTCCTGGCCAGAATGGTATTCAAATCCAAGATAAAATGGATTGCTCTCTTTGTCCTCCTCTTATCTTTTGTCTCTTTGATTCGCCATCTCTCCATCGCAAGGTTCTCCACCGTCGATTTGGTTCAGTACACTGCCATGGCCGGCTTTCGCGATGATTTCGCTGCTTCCATATCCGGAAAACAGGTAGATTATGATTATGATTAGGATTAGGGTGATATGATTTTGAATAACTATTACTAGGGAATAATTCTTTTATTTTTATGTATATATAATTGTATGCATGTGTCAGTTTATGTGTTTGTTATGTTTGTTACAATGAAACAGAATTTTCGGAATAAGAAACTTTGGGGTCTTGTAAAGCCCCTGCAATCCTTGCAGCCCTATGCCAACCCCAGAAGCAGCTATCCTGGTAAGAATTTGGTTATTGTTGTTCATGTTTCCGTGTTTTTTTTTTTTTTTTTCTTTTTTTTTTTCTGGCAATTTGTTGGCTTTTAGTTGAATTGTATAAGCAACTACTAAGGTGACATATAATCTCCAGCCAGCCAAAAAGATGGATGGAAGTTTCTCCGCAGAGGAAGTAGAGCCTAATAGTTTAGTTGTTGAAGGATTGTTCTACTTTATATTGTAGAATGAGTTCGTAATGTTATTTTCACATGTATTTACTTTATTGTTCTATTTTTCCGGGAATATTTCTTCGTCGTGTTACTAGGGATGCTAGCTTATGGTTCCGAAAGGTTTTCTCTTGGGATGGATGGTGAATAACTTTGGTTGGAGGAGATTCCTCTACCAGTTGAATCTGTTGGTATAACATATAAAACCCATCAGCAAAAGCATATGATCGTTTTATGTATTCATCTTATGCATAATGTGCATGTAAAGTGATCCCTATTTATACACGTGTTCATGTATCTTCCCCAACAAATGTCATACTTCCTTCTTGTTTCTATCACTTCTTTTTAGATGTTAGGATGCTAACATTAGCTTGGGAAGGAGCTATGAAGACATAAGGTGTCTTCATTCTGATCACTGAAAGCTTTTTACCTGTTAGAAAATTTATACATTCTGATCACTGAAAGCTTCATCTAAGGAATGTAAATAAAAACTCATTCTAAGTTTTGGATTGAGCTAATGGATCATTTTTCTTTGCTTTACAGTTCCAAATGAACAAAGTAACGGTTTCATTTATGCCAAAATATTTGGTGGATTCGCAAACATAAGATCTTCGGTAAGTTTCAATCAATGTGCAAGTCATCTGTATGAAAATTTCTATTAGGAGTTAATTTAATTTTTGTTAATCTTCTAGATCTGTGATCTGGTCACCATATCGAGGCTTTTAAATGCTACTCTTGTCATTCCAGAGATTCAAGAGAGTACTCGCTCGAAAGGCATCAGGTAATTTATGCTAAGTTCGTGCTTGTTTAAATTACTGGTTCTATGCTAGTAATCATTTGTAGTTAACTGAATTCTACCTTTCATTTAAAATTTAACAGCAACAAATTCAAGAGTTTCTCATATCTCTATGATGAGGAGCAATTTGTAGCATCACTTACAAATGACATACTCATTGTCAAGGGCCTGCCTGAGAATTTGAAAGCCGCTAGGAGAAGGAATGCATTTCCCACTTTTAAGCCTAAAACGTCAGCTTCGCCAGATTTTTATATTAAAGAAGTGCTACCAGCACTAAAGAAAGCTAAAGTTGTTGGTTTGGTTATTACAGATGGTGGATGTCTGCAGGTAGTTTACCCTTTATAATATCAAAAAAACATTGAGTTGCTTCAGCATTAACTTAGTTTTTTTGGAGCTATTATGGATTTTAGATTTACTGCATTAAGTAGTTTCTTCGTCTCTCTAGTTTCATATGGAAGTTGTCATTTTTGATCACTATGCATAGGGTGAATCTGGGATCATGAATTTTTCTAGTCAAATTTGCTATTTTATTAACTAGTATTGAGTAGCTTGTTTTTTAGGAATTTAGAAGTACCAAAAGTCTCTCCTTGGTTTGAAGTCAGCTAAGATTTTGTTGGACACTTTTAAGTCCGTATCCTCCTCTAGATTGGTAGGTTATGTGTGTAAGTGGTTCAAAATTTGGTAACCATTAATGACCAAATTGTCCTCAGTAAGTGGGGGGTAATTTCTAACAATACCAATTCATGTCTTTTAAAAGGAAAAGAATGTCCTTTGACCTCCCTCACTTCTCTTGCTATTGGTATCTTCTTCACTTCCTTCTCCCCATGTAATCTTACAATTATTAACCACAGATGCTATAATTGATTCCAAACAGCTTTAATTTATTTTTAAATGCTCTCTTTGAAGCCCTAATTCATTTTCAAGCTTTGTCTTTTCTGAGAACAAGTTCTTATGCGTACTATACATATATATATACCATTTGAACTTTCACATGTAAATTGTTATAAGATATTTGTACTTTTCAACTGACCAGATTTAGTTTATTACAGGCTGATATGTTGCATCTTGGCTTATTTAGAACACCATAATCCTCTATGAAAATATAAACAATAAACAATGGGGAAGGATCCGGAAAGTTGAACAAGGATTAGATGATAAAGTCCTCTTGTGCTAATAAAAGCATTGTCTTTCACAAAATTTCTTTATTTTATTTTGTTTTTGTCTATTTTATTTCGTGTTTCCCCCTTTCATATGGGGCTTAATGTTTCACTAGAGTTATTTGTAACAAAACCTGAGGAGTTTTGTGTGTCTTTACAAGTGTGCACATCTCTCTTCCATCTATCTACATATATATATATATATATATATATATAGATATAAATATATATATTTTTATATATCTATGTATCCATGTGTATCCTATTATTTTAGATACATTTACATTAAATTTGTGTATACAATACACAGTGTTGTTATGTATGTATGATTTTATCTCTATGTTTATGTATTTATATATGCATATGGGTGATAGTACAATAGGTATATTTTTAATTCCCTATCAATAGAGAATCCAGTATTAACTATTAGATTTCAATCTGTCATAATTAAATATGTTGGAATGAACTCAAGTGAGAATTAAGTAATAGCATTGGTTTTTAACTAATAGATTGAAATCTAACTGGTCAATAATTGTTTTCCCATCAGTAAGGAATAAACAAATTTCTACTGTAATACCTAGATATATACGTATATATGACTCTTTATACACAATATATATCAAGTAAATTTCTATACGCTTTACTGCTTCCAGTGAGTATTAGTACTGTTATGATTTTGTGTTTATTCATAGGTAAAGATATATTTCTCTCTCTACACACACACACACTCGTATAATGGCCAAATTTCTTTATGCTTTAATGTGCCCAGCAAGTATTACCACTTTTACAATCAATGGTTTTACGGATTAAACCAAAGACTATTCTTCAAATTTTATATCATTGTTCCAATGGAATCCAGGCAACTTGTAGGTTTTCATTGCCATTTCTCACTCTTGCAATCAGTAACTTGTAAGATGCTTCTAATTTGGTAGTCGCTGACATTGCTTTCCTTTTTTTAGCTCATCCAGTTCATTTATCTTGATCACTGAGATGCATCCTTGAATTTTAGTATCAGATTAATTTGGGTTCTGAAGACTTCTTTTGGTGTCAAGATTAGTTATCTAATTGCAATCTCCAAATATTTCTACACATCATTTGTTTGGATTTGTGGTTTGTCTGAGTTTGTTTATCACGATTCTGACTTCTGAGGATTGTCATGCTTTAATTGATAGTATGGCTTTTATTTGTCAACGGTATGTAGGGGGCAAATGGGTGATTGACAAACATAGGTTTTCCTTTCATGTACAAGTTCTTCCATGGTCAATTGGAACTACACCCATCTAATTCAGGATGTTTTTCAATTTCACACTGGGTTAAGTGGGAAGGTGTGAGAAGGAAAAGACTTTGGAATGTTGTCATTGTGGCTATTTTTTTGGGAGACATATGTCTTTTTGGGACAGGGTTTAAATATTGGACCACCCTTTGGATCTTTGATACTAAAGAATTTCAAAGATTGTTAGTTTACTGATTTGATTAGAGATTGGTGTTTATGTTTGTAATTCTTGATGATACCTTATCATCTTCTGTAGCTTTTCTAATACCTTGCTTTGATTAGATTCATTTACAGGACTTGAGCCCTGGACCACTCATATACACGCTCACCCACCCAGCTACTTGAGATAACTTCGTTAATCTATCAATAGATACTATTCTCTGTTTCTTACTAAAAGAAATATTTGCTTCTTCTTTTCAGTCTATACTTCCATCTAGCCTGGCTGAGTTTCAGAGGCTTAGATGCAGAGTTGCTTTCCATGCTCTCCAATTCCGACCCGAAATTAGGGAGCTTGGGCACCGTATGGTAGAGAGGTACCCTTTTTGAACCCTTGTCTTGTTAACATTTGAGCTTTCAACAGGATTTTGATCTGTAGAGCACTTATGCAGATATTGTTTTGAGACCTTATAGGATTTCCGAATTTAGAAGATTAAGTTGGTACAAAAAGGTTGCAGTTGGTGTGCAAAGGATTTGGGATTTCTGGGTTTTGTAGCTAAAGTTTGAAAGAATGACTGCTATTTTTCACAAGTTATTCTGAGTTATTTCTAGGGTTGAATTGTTTGATTTGCAGGAAAATTAGACTAAGAAAAGAAGAATAACAAAAGAGCATTAATGTCACACAATTTCTTTAGCGGTCAGACTTAGCTTCACCCAAAAACCTTCTGTGAGTTTGGTTAAATAATATTTTAAGATATTGACAAAATTCTGTTAGCAAATTGTTTTACTAAGTTGTAAGCTACTCATGATCAAATGTAACAAAGAAAAGTAACGTGACCTGGAATGAACTCATGTTCCTCAAGTATATCTGACAGTTGCTTTATGTCTAGAGTCCGGATATCTATGAAGTAATTTCCTCTATTTTTCTCAGTTTCTTTTTATACCCTCTTTCAAACAGGTTACGAGCATGGGGCCAACCTTTCCTTGTTTTTCATCCTGGCCTAATCAGAGACATGTTGGCATATCATGGTTGTGCTGAACTTTTTCAGGTAGCCGTTTAGACCTTTTCTGCTTTTATTTTTATCCAGGATCAAAGTAATTGACAAAATATAGGAATACTTTCCCTTGTATTCAACCTCAGAATGTATAGAATCTTATATAGAAAGATTCCAGGCTAGAAATAGAAACTTTCCTAAGACCTGATCCCCATAAATCAGGAATGTTAACTGGCTAAATATACACACTCTAATTACAAGATCTATACACGGATTTGCACTTAAATCTGAGCTGTCAAACATGCTCAGCTTAATCACACACACAGTTTCTAACAGTATTCGCATTTCTACTCCTCTAGTGCAAAGGAAAGGAACTAAAGCACAGCAGCACCAAGTATGAGTACAAGTAATGCAACTTCAAGGTTTTGTACAGTATTGCAAATAAGTTTGGGCTTGGGATGGTCCATCTCACGTCATGATTTCTATTCGTTCAGTGGCCCTTAGGTCAGGTTATGGTCAATCCCCCTCAGCATTTGCTGGCCTGTTAATGGGTGTTATTTAGGCTTGAGTCCCTTGTGGGGCCATTGACAGAATAACCTGCGTGAGCGTCAGTGCTTCTTTGTACCCTTCTTGGCTTTGGTTACTCATTACCCTGTTGTGGTAATGCATGCAGACAGCCACCGATGATAGCCATGTTATGAGCTTTACTTTGTAAACAGCATTTAAATTTGTTCTTTCTTCTTCTTTTTTTTTTTCCCTCCCCCACTTTGCTGCCTCCATGATCCATAACATTTTGGTATTGAAAGAAACTTGTTTACTTCTTAAATGTTCTAATTTGCAATTACACCAACTTATTCTTTAAGATTAACAATCTGTTATTTCTGATTCTTGTGTTTTTGAAAATTCTAGTTAACTCTGTACATCTTGTAGGATGTTCATAGTGAACTCATACAATATCGAAGAGCACAAATGATTAAAAGAGGGATCATCAATGAAGAATTAGGCGTTGATTCTCACTTACGAAGAGAAAATGGTTCATGCCCTCTCATGCCAGAAGAGGTATGCTTTGTGTTAAATATTTCACATCTTCGCTATCCTCTTCTTTTGTACTTCATCTTTCATTACTAATTAGAAGTCCTTGTTTCTTATTAAAGAAACATCATGTGGATTCTCTGGTTTGTGCTGTTTGTTCAATTACAGTTTGGATCATGGGTCAGTTGAAACTTTTTCAACTCTTGAAATTTGCATTAAGATTTTATTTGGTGTTGGTAGATCTATTTATTTCTAATTTAAATAATTTTATTCAAAAGTAAAATGGTTTTCCATATATATCAACCAATACGAAAGTCCTATTATTTACTAGCAAATCAAAGTTTTATTAACTAACAGCAATAATTCAAAGATGCAGAATTATTAACTAGGAGGTGAGTTTTACTGAGACAACTGAAAGTTTACGCTATGAAATCCATGCTTCTGTGTTCTGTCTGAGATGTCTACTAATATCGGAGACAGAGTAACCCTGTGTATCCATAGATAAAGAGTTCTTTTGTGTACCCTGAAAGATAGCTACATATATGGTGATTCAGAATCAGCACTTTAAAGGAATTAGAGAGCTATTTATTATTGCAAGTGTTTCCTGTTGTTGGAAAATTAGTGGTACATATTTCAAAGAGTAGATGAAATTTGTTATAATCACCAATCAATTGAATAAATACAAACAAATCTGACTCTAGAAAGTAGCAAACCAAATCTGTTATTCTTCAGGTTTATTTCAATAATCCCCATCTGATTTGATAATTGGAGAGTTAAGCACTGAGACGCAAACAAACACCAACATGATTGCATTAATCAGGTATGGTCTCTGCAAGGCCAAGTAAGATTGCAATTGTAGCTAAGCCCGTTAGCGATTGGCTTTGAGAATTGTTAATGGTTGCTGATCTATGGACATGTTACTTTAGGAGATGAAGTATAAGTTCAATCTAATTTAGTTTAATTGGTGTAATCTATCTGAGTAATCAGATATCAAATAGTGGATTATGCATGGAGGGATATGATCTTGTTCCTTCACTTTCCCCCCTTTTTAAAAGTGGGAACTTATTATATAAGCAAAGAAAAGCTGAAAAAATTACTTGCCTATTCTGTTGTTGAAACCAATGTAGATTCACTTTTATAATTTGACTTGAGCTAATTAGTTGTTCAAATTTATGCAGGTTGGCATTCTCCTACGTGCAATGGGTTATCCTCCTAAAACTATAATATATGTTGCTGGTTCTGAAACTTTTGGAGGTCAAAAGGTTTTGATCCCTTTGCGCGCCATGTTTGCTAACTTAGTAGATCGCACTTCTTTGTGTAGCAAAACAGAGTTGGCTGATTTGGTTGGACCTGAAACTCATCTTCCTCTTGATCTCTTTCAATCACCGCCAGCCAAAAGTGAGGAACAACTAAAAGAAGAATGGAAAAAGGCTGGTCCTAGGCCTCGCCCTCTTCCTCCCCCTCCAGGTAGACCTATATATAGACATGAAAAAGAAGGTTGGTACGGTTGGATTACTGAGACCGAAACAGAACCTGACCCTTCACCTGTGGATCTAAGGATGCAAGCGCATCGACTACTTTGGGACGCACTTGATTATATTGTCTCTGTCGAAGCAGATGCCGTCTTTCCTGGTTTTAACAATGATGGTAGTGGATGGCCAGATTTTTCTAGCTTGGTTATGGGACACAGGCTCTATGAGATTGCTTCTTCTCGAACATATCGACCAGACAGGTAAGAGATGCATGAATTTTCTTTTAAAATGTTTTTATAACTATTACTATTATAAACCAAAGCCAATTTAGACGTTTTGTTGAATGATTTTTTTTTTTTTTTTTGGGTAAGAAACGAAATTTATTAAATTAACTTGAAAAGAAAGTATCTTGCCAATTTATTAAATTATCCATGGCCAGCTTGCTCACTAATTATTTGAATTGTTTCTTTAGTAAGCCTTTTGTGAGTATATCTGCAACTTGTTTTGTTGTAGAAACGTATGGCATACAGATTATCCCGCTATCCAATTTTTCCTTGATGAAGTGTTTGTCGAGTTCAATGTGTTTAGTTCTATCACGTAGAACTGGATTGTGTGCAGTTGCGATTGCAGACTTGTTTTCACAGTAAATTCTCATAAGCAATGAGTTCTTTATTTGCATTTCTTCTAGAATCTGTTTAATCCACAAAACCTCACATATCCCATGAGCAACAACGCGGAATTCAGCTTCTGCATTGCTTCGTGCCACAACACTTCGTTTTTTTTTTGGCTGTACCATGTGACTAGGCTTCCACCAACAAATGTGCAATATCCGGATGTCGATCTTCTATCTATTATACTTCCAGCCCAGTCTGCATCATTATAAGCTTCAACTTGTAGGTGTCCATGATTTTCAAATAGAGACCCTTTCCTGGATTTCCTTTTAAGTATCTTAAAATTTTGTACACTGGATCATAATGCTCTTGTCCTGGAGAGTGCATACACTGACTAATTGCAAAAGTTATATCTGGACGAGTGTGAGAGAGATAAATTAATCTGCCAACAAGGCACTGGTAACTTTCTTTATCGACTTGTTCTCCAACCTTGGCTGATTGTAATTTTAAGTTCAGTTGTATGGGTGTTAGCAGCTTTACATCCTAACATGCCAGTTTCTCCTAGTAAATCAAGAACATATTTCCGTTGAGACATGAATGTCCCTTTCTTTTACCAGGAAAATTCCATCTGAAAAAAGTATTTTAATGAGCCCAAGTCTTTGATGTCAAATTCACTCACAAGGGCCTTTTTTAGTCTATTCAACTCAATGCTATCATCTCCGGTTAGGATTATATCATCTACATAGACAATTAGGATAGCAACCTTACCATCACTCTAGTGTTTGAAGAAGAGAGTGTGGTCAGCTTGACTTTGACAAAATCTGAGAACCTTCATTGTTTTTCCCAAGCATTCAAACCAAGCTTTTGGAGATTGCTTGAGGCCATACAATGGCTTCTTTAATTTGCAAACTTTTTTATTTCCTAATTTTCCTTCAAAACCCGGTGGTAGCTTCATGTGTACTTCCTCTACTAATTCTCCATTGAAGAAAGCATTCTTTGTATCCAACTGATGTAAAGGCCAATTGAAATCAACTGCATGGGAAAGCAGGACCTGAATTACGTTGATCTTTGCTACTGGCGCAAATGTTTCTTGGTAGTCAATCCCAAGCGTTTTTGTAAATCCCTCTGCCACCAGCCGTGCTTTATGTTTTTCTACACTCCCATCAACCTTACATTTTATCGTAAACACCCACTTGCTTCTAATAATTTTCTTCTCTTTAGGTAGATCTACAATTTCCCAAGTCTCATTCTTTCGAAGAGTATTCATCTCTTCCATAACTGCTGACCTCAAATCCAGATTATCTAGAGCTTCCTGAATAGTTCTAGGAATAAATAGATGAGAAATATCGGAGGTAAAAGCTTTCTGATTTTTAGAAAGTTTATCATAAGAGAGATATTTAGCTATAGGATGATTAGTGCATGCTCGTACACCTTTTCGAATAGCTATTGGAACATTAGGATCTGGAAATGGAATTGGAGTCAAATTCGGGGGTGATGATTGACCTTGCTCTTCGATAGTAGGATGGTTTCTGTCATTTTGATTAGGTCGTCTTCGAGTGTAAACACAGATTTTAGGAGTGGCTTTATTTTCTTGTAGTATTTCTCCCCCTGTTTGTGTTTCATTAATTTCTGGCAATGATAGATTAGGATTCCCTTTTTCATTATTTAAGTCTCCTATTTCATGAGTATTTTCAGGAAGAATAGTAGTAGTAGTAGTAGTAGTTTGCCAAAAATTTTCAATCATTGTATAAAAATCATTGTATAAAATTGATTTTCAATCATTGTATAAAAATCTTTAAACAATTTTTCAACTTCAGATTTAGCACTCATAAGATAGACCCAACATAATCTTTTATGGTCGTCTATGAAGGTCACAAATCATTTTTTTCCTGGATGAAACATTAATTTTGAAGGGATCCCAAGCATGACTATGAACTAAATAAAATGGTTTTGATGCACGATGAGGTTTTGATTTATAAATATTTCGATGACTTTTTGATAATTGACAAGATTCACAAATAGAAGAGTTGCAATCCACAGCTTCAAACAAATTAGGAAATAGATGTTTTGAATAAGGAAAACTAGTCTAAGATGACAAAGCATTATTTTTTCAAGTACAGGAGTTGAACTAATACTACTGCTCAAACCCTGAACTTGTTTATTGCTACATAGGCCGTCCTCGAAATAGTAGAGGCCATTCACCATCTTAGTATTGCCAATCATCCTCCCCGAATTGTGGTCCTGAAATTCAGGTTGAGATTCAAAGAAGATTATGCGACAATTAGAATCTTGTGATAGTTTACTAACGAACAAAAGCTTACAATAAAATTTTGGGACATGTAGAACAGATTTTAGTTCTATTTTTTTCTGATAATTTAATGGAACCTTTTCCTGCAATAGGAGAATAACTTCTATTTGCTATTCTCACTTTCTTTTTACCAGAACATGGAGAATAAGAAATAAATGAGTGAGGCAGATTTGCCATATGGTCAGAAGCACAAGAATCAATAATCCATGGTGCAGAATTTGAATAAAGTGAATAAGCACTAATATTACTACCTGAGTGAGCAACAAAACAACTAGGAATACCATACTGGGGATTGGATTTTAGCAGTTGGAGGAGTTGATCCATCTGCTCTTTGCTCAGAAAATTGGGTTCAACAATATCAGCAGTGTTGGCATGGTCGTAGGCATCCATGTTGGCTCAGTTGTTTTTGGAACCATTCCCGGACTTGTTATTCTTCCAATCAGGCGGTTTACCATGAAGCTTCCAGCAGGTCTCCCGAGTATGACGTGGCTTATTGCAGTAGTCACACCACACTCGGGGTCGTTCATCACCTCTCTGTTGATTATTTTGTGGTCGATGAGTGAGCTCTCCACAGGACTACTGCCTCTTTTTCTGCCTAGCATCACACTCTGGTGGCTCTCCTCTCTTCGCACCTTAGAGAAAACCTCACCAATTGATGGTAAGGGCTGCCTGCCAACAATTCGCCCCCATACTTCATCAAACTTATGTTAAGGCCTGCCAAAAACTTGAAGATTCTCTCACTTTCCACCATCTTTTTATTATGGCTGCAATCATCAGGACTTTTCCATTCATAGTCATTGAATTGGTCAAGATCCTGCCACAACCCTTTGAGGATGTTAAAGTATTTGGTGACGCTTTCGTCTCCTTGGCGGATGTCTTCGAGCTTCAACTGCAGTTCATACACTGGGGATTAGTTCCTTAAGTCAGATTACATCTGACTCTCATTATGCCAAAGCTCTTTGGCAATTTGATAGCACATGTAATTAGTGCTGATTTCTTCCTCCATGGTGTTCACCAGCCATGCCATTATCATGGAATTCTCTATATCCCAATTGGCATAAGCCAGGTCATTCTTCTCAGGCACTTTGGTCTCACCAGTCAAGTAGCCAATCTTTCCTCGTCCCCAGATGTATGTACGAACGGATTAAGACCACCTCAAAAAATTTTCTTCATTGAGGCGGATGGTGGTGATCTACATTGAGTGAGATTCAGAGTGTCAAATCTTAGGGATATTTGGTTTAGTGGTAACAGCAGGGGAGATTTCAGAGGTAACATTAGACATGATATTGAAATTGGTAAGAAAGGCTTTTTTGTTTTTGACGTAGGAAGATGTTTTTTAGAGGAACGGTTGCTCTGATACCTTGCACTATTATAAAGTAGGAAAATATTATATGTTTCTGTGTATTGAACGTAAGGATACAATCTCCTTTTATAGGAGTTTTATAGAAAGAGAAATTACCTAATAGGATATTCACAATTCTTGTTGGATCTAATTATTGTTCGTTTAAACAGGAAAATTCTTGCAGAACTTTTGAACATGACCCGTGATAATTTGTACCATTCCAAGCATAATTGGACGCGTGCAGTGCAGGAACACCTTAACAAAAGCTTGGGTGAGGAAGGCCTTATTAGGCAGTCCCTCTTGTTGAAATCAGCCTTGTTCATTTCACACCCGCTTCCCGAATGCTCTTGCAGAATACCATCTGCAGAAACACCAATTCTTGTCAGAGGCGAGGATGGCCAAGTTTTGTATGGTGGTGAAGAAGAGTGCCCGAAATGGATGCAGCATGATCAAGATGTCATTGTTTCGGACTTGTTTGCAGAAGAAGACGGCAAAAATGATGATGATGATGAATTAACAGAATATGAAAGCAACCAGGTTGAACAACCTGAACTGAATGGCGCTGGCAACACTAACACATCTCTAATCTTTGATCAGGATGAAGAAATGGATCCAAACGATTAGAACTAGATTCTGGGACAATTTTCGTCTAGTTCTTTTCCCGTATATGTTAGTCCCCAGCAATATCTTCTACAGGGTAAGCTTCAGAGTCGGAGACTATAGCGGCTAAGTTTATACATGATTTCTAAAATTTTTTGAGTTTGTTATCATATCCATTCTTTGAATAGATTATGGCTGTTCTCCGGCCGCAAATGGCGCAAATATTTATTTACATTCGTTTACATTTGATACACGAGGACAGAAGAATCAGAGGCAAAATTTGATCAGAATCTATACCACCTTTACTTTGATTTACAATACAGTTTGTTAGATCATAGGAAAGGTTTATAGGTGTTTCTGGATCAACTTCCATTGTAATTTCAATAGGATACAAATGAGTACACCGAAGAGTTGCAATGAAGGAATTGCATTTTCTCAGAATGATGTTCCTTATCAAACTGAATTCATCTTACAGTCAGGACAATTCTATATCATATCAAGGCGCCTAGTTTTTATGACTTGTTTAAGTTTTGACACAAGTTTTGGTAGTTACTTATTCACCAGTGCTAGTTAGCTTTGCTTTTCTTTTGGTGAGACATTTGATTTATTAAATATAATCAAATAATGTTTTAATGTACCTCTAACTGAAGTTATGTCCTACCTTGTCTAGTTTGGTAATTTTAATTAGATTAAGCTGGTATTTAACTTATAGATTCTGTGCTAATCACTTTTGAAATATTTTACGTAAAAGTCATTTGTAAGACAACGGATCGAGAAATAATTTTGACATAAAATACGTTTATTGACTACCAATTATAGCTAAAATTATGAGAAAACATGCCTTTTTCTATGCTATATGTTAATTAATATTCCTTTTTTATTTTGTTATCTTCTATATCCTTTTTTAATGATTAGAGCTTGTCATTATATTAAATTTGACATATTCAATTTATCAACATACATAATTTATTTGCTATAATATATAATTAATTTACAGGTATATATAATTAATTTACCATAGTATAATTCACGTGACAACTACACTATATGGCCCTTCTTAAGCTATATATTAATGTGTATATATATATATATATCATTTTTTATTTCATTAACCTCTATAATTCTGCATAAGTGTTATATTCGTAGTTTAACAGATTTAACAACACAAAAAGTACATATCTACAAAAAAAAAAAAAAAAGAAAAACAAACATTTTATCGATTGAATTTAAAGTCATATATATAGCTACCAGACATAAAAAACTAATACGAACACTTTTAACAAAACAAAAATTATATACAAATTTTGAAATAATGATGAACCAGAACTAAAAAAATAAAAATCGTTATGTACTAGGTATGAAAAATTCCTATTCAAAGAATCTTAATCTGATTTGCCAACTAATTACTATATAAACTTTAAGTTATACGAAAAATCAAGAACCAAAATGAAAAAGATAAACCATAATAAAAAATTTATGTAAAAAATATATGACCTCACGAAATTCAAATTGATTTCGTGAAATTTAGTTCACTAGTCCTACAACCAGAAGAAGATAAACTACAATTAAATCCTTGTGTACCGCACAAATAAAATATGAAATTCCAAATTCTTTTTACGTAACTTAAGCACATATACTACAATTTGAACGATATATATATATATATATATATATATAGCAAGCTCAAAATTCCACACAATTTTCACAGACCTAAAGATATATACCAAAAGCAGGAAAACTGGTTTCTAGCTTTTTGAGTTTCAAGATGCTCAGCAACGAATTAACTCAACTGTGTAGAATCATGTGGTGAGAAACGTGAAATGGCACCCTCCAGATTTTGGTCTGTTGAAAATGAATGTGGACCTGCCACTGTACTTATCGTCATTCAATTGGTGTGGTTGTGCAGTGTAAGAGACCACCATGGGTTGGTTCTAGGAGCTATGGCACAAGTGATAAAAGGGGGTTTCGACCCTTACACGGCTGAATGTCTAGCCATTGGACAAGGCCTCATTTTTTGCCAAAGATTGTGGTCTTCGTGTTGGTCAAGTGGAAAGCGATTCCCATACTCCTGTGCTAGCTTTAAACAGAAGTTATGTTTTCTCCGAGGGGTGTCTTGTCTCAAAAGATATTAGAAGTTTGTTATTAGATGTATGTAATGGTCCCTGTAGTTTTATTTACAGAAGTGGGAATAAAGCAACCTATTCACTTGCAAAGTTTGCTTCGTCAGTTTATTACTCTAGGTGCTAATTAGAAGAGAATCCTGAATGTATATCTCATATTTTAATTGCTGATTAGCCAGTTAATAATTAAATAGAGAAGCCGGTTTCCTTTCAAAAAGATAAAAAAAAAAAAAAAATTCTTAGAAATTTATTACTTTCGAACTAAACATACAGAAACTCAAAATTCATCTCACACGGCCTAGATTATTTCTACTAGAATTAGAAGCTTATGTGCCAAATAGCAAAGTTAGCAAATATATATGAAAGTTATATATATATATGGGTACCAATAGGTATTTTTTTTTTTTACCTATGCTAAGTATCAATTTGAGAAAATTTAGCATGCACATTTTTTTATTGTAAAAAATAAGAGAGAAAGAACATTAATGATGCACGTCTTTTCATGCACTTCATTATAATCATTGGATCACTATCCAACAACTAAAAAAAAATACCTACCCATAGGTAAAAAAAAATACCTATTAGATTGGCAACCTATATATATATATATATAAATAAGTGAAGGCATGCAAGCTAGCCGGCTGATTATTTTAGACACTTGAATCAATTTTGGAACTCCATAACTGCCCATACAGACAAGGCAAAACAAGCAATGCAATGCTGAAGCTAGAAAATCCAGATTCATAGCACAAAGCTTGGAATTCTCTTCTGGTTCTTTCCCTTCCTCCTGGTTGTGTTAACATTGTGTTGTCTAGTTCCGAAATGAACTTGGAAACCATACTTTGAATCTGGTTTCTCTGGCATTATTATCTCGATCACTATTAGTTTCCCGTTCTGAGGTAGCGCTTCATAGCAATTCTTAACAAGTTTCCTGCAATGTTCATCGCTCCAGTTGTGAAGTATTTCCTGCGCGCGCAAGCATGTGTAAATATTATACATAGTATAGCTAGTATTATAATTAATTCGTCATGAGGAACAGTTTTTTAATGAATCTTTTCCTTTGTAAATTTTAATTGGGTTAGAATCTGTTATTGACAAACAAATCATAAGTATTAGCAGTCCATTACTATTTTAATTTCAAGCACCACTTTTATAAATTTAACACTTTATTAGAGACACATTGATTTGTTATTAGAGGACATTTGGCTCAGAGATCAGCTTTGTACTGGATTATAAACCTTTTTTTTTTTTTTTGTGAAGCTCCAAATTTGCCCGCAGAGGACAGTTGATCTAGCTTTAATTTCTATGAATTCGCAGGGCTATTTTAGTACAAAACTGAATCACGAAAAATATTGTTTAATAGAACCGCTATCTGTAAAAATTTTGGATCAGATGCTCCATATATATATACCATTGTCCATATTTGGCAAATATATATTATGAAAAGTTATAGACTGATCAGTAAATCGTGAGCCAGAACTGTGGATGTGACGATGGAGTCATAAATATAAATTTTATCTTATTACTCACCTTTATCATAATAGCTTGATCAGCTTTAGGAATACTCGAAAACATAACTCCGGGAACATGCTTTATACCTATAATAACAAAGATAGTTAAATCTATATATATATATATATATAGGTTGCCAATCCAATAGGTATTTTTTTTCTTTACCTATGGGTAGGTATTTATTTTTTAGCCGTTGGATCACCATCTAATGGTGATCCAATGACTATAATGAAGTGCATGAAAAAACGTACATCATCAATGCTCTTTCTCTCTCGTACTTTTTACAATAAAAAAATATGCATGCTAAATTTTTATTGGCCAAATTGATACTTATATATAGGTAAAAAAAAAAAAATACATACTGGATTGGTGCCCATATATATATATATATATATATATATATGTCTTTATACAAAGAGCTGGAGTCGATATATATTGAATTAATAAGGGCATATATATATATAAGCCTATTCACAGATATGTATAAATTTAGATATATTTACCAGCATAGGAGGGGGCATTTTCTGTAACGTGAGGAAGGTCCAGGTTATTAGTACCCAAGATGGAAGGGTACTGAGAGATGATCATATTTAGACAATGGCCAGTTCCTCCACCAACGTCAACGAGCGAACTTAGGCCTTCAAATCCTTTGTATACATTTAGTACCTTTTTCATGATGATGGTAGAGCGGTTAACCATTGCGTCGTGAAAAATGTTACTGAATGATGGATTGGAATCCATATATTTGTATACAGGCATACCGTGGACTCTCTCAAATTGACTATTGGTACAACCGTCAAGAATGTTATCCTTCATATGCAATCTTTAAAAAAAAAAAAAAAAAAAAAAAAGAACAGCGTCTATTAGAATTTCATCAGCTAGAACTCTACCTCGACCTTAGATAGTTAGATATTATATACTGAAAGGGTCTAATTGCTGGCTAAACTTTTATGCTTTTCCAATCAAAAGTGGCAAATCGGATCAAATTTAGTGGCAAACAAAGTAAATAAGTCTTATCAACTCATGTACCTCAAGAATAGTAGTACTAGAGCTCAAATGAATTAAAATTGATCACGTACCATACCTTCAGCGGAGCTACGTGGCAATGTAGAGCGACGAGGGACGCTAAGGAGCTTTCATTTGGATTACGATTACAAACAAAGAATTCGGAAGTGGGTGTGAGGCCATAAAGCCTTTGGATGTCGCCATCTTTGGATGCGGAAGTAGAACACGTGAGGAGGGAATGGGATGCGAAGTGGCGCAACATGCGATCGAGCAGGGAAGGATTAGCGTTGGAGTTTTGGGTGAAGGGAAGCTGAGAAGCAATCTCGGAGGTGGAAAGTTGGGCATCCGGACCTGCTTTTGCAATGATCCCAAACAAATCAAGCTTTATGGCTGCGTTGAGTACAAGAGGAAGGAATTGAGAGTTGGCGAAGTTCATAGCATTAAGACATGCTTCGTCCTCTTTTGTGCTTAACGAGGATTGGGCTAGGGTTTCTTGGAAATCCATGGCAATATATATTAATGGCTTTTGGTTTTTCTTAAAAATGATATATTTTTAATTTTTTTTAAAAATAATATTTTTCTAATAAAAATCTTACAATAATTAAAAAAAAAATATGACCTCTATATTTTTGTAATTCTTTTGCCTATTTATATGTAAAAGTGTTAGAAACCCATTATTATCATATTATGACTTATGGAATGTACATTTTACAAATATTGTTTTTGTCAAATTATATCCTGCATTAATAATTTTCTTATAACGTGAATTTGATAGTATATTTGGATCCTTAAAAAAAAATTGATAGTATATATTGTTTCATAAACATTACGTCTTAGAAGAAAATTGGTTTTTTTTTTTATCAACATTCACTAACAATATATAATGTTAGTACTGATGTATACAAATTAACTTACGATATGTAAATATCTTATTATATGTTAAAGGTTTTGGCCATTAAATATCTGATCAATCATTTTCTCAATATATATATTTCTGATTAATCATAGCATATGACTATAGTTTGTTAACCCGGTCCCATTGTGATATTATTTTATCTTACCTATGTCAAATACAATCCTCGGTCTTACTTTGTGACCAAGATCCATTATTCGTTCTTTTCCTCTATGGGTCGTTTTCAATTATTTTATAGCTATATTTCAACAATAACGTTGCCGGCTGTGGCAGCATTCTGGTTGTTAATAAAAAGACAGGACTTAAAAGGAGTTATATACTAGTTTATAACATTTAAAAAGAAAGAAAGGAAATGAAAAAACATTGCTAGTTTAAGATGGCCACAGAAAATTTTTAGAAATATAAGGCCATCAAAAAGTTGACGTACACTTATTTCTCGGAGCAAGATCACTTGTCCTAATTTCTGTCCTAAATTCTGTCCCATTAATAATAAACCACCATGTGTCCTCTAAACCCATGCCCCACTAAGGCTTGTTTGTTTGGAGTAAATAATCACTGAAAAAAAAAAAAGAAAAATTATATTTTTGAGAGGCCATGAATCTTGGTAAAGCTGTAGGTTGAAAAAATATATGGGCATGTTGATCTCGGAGTCGGGGATGTCGGAATATGGTTGTTGCGAGATAGTTGAGCTTCTTGGTGCCAAAGTATGATGAGAGACCTAATATGGTGTTGATTTTGACGGTTCTTCAATGATTCATGTTGGGCCATTAGCGGCCAAGTGGGTCAAGGTCAGGCAATTCTTGGTTGAACATGACAAAAAATTTGGGTGTTGTTGGGCTTGGGTTTAACTCTCTAAGAAGTTTTGGGGTTCTGAAATCGGGACTAATAACATTAGCGAACAAAATAGAAAAACTATTGGATTTAATCCAACGGTGCAAAAAAAATGTGTTGATGTAGGATACCTAAATTGTAGACTAATGTAACTTACTGTTGTCTTTTCTTTTTTTTTTTTTTTTTAAAAAAAAAAGAAAAAATCAAATTAAGTCAAATAATTAAAATTCTTTCTTCTTCTTCTTCACTTTCTAAAAAAAAGTGTATCATGTTCTAGTAGTTGTGAGATAGATTTTTTTTTTGATAGTTTAATGGGAAAAGGAAAAAAATGAAAGGATTAATTTGAAGAGGATATCTCCATTGTGGACGAAAAGACTATAGCTGAAAATTTTTTCAGTTTACATATATTCTTTGTTTTTTCTAGAAAAAAGAAAATTAGAAAGGTGAAGTCCTAAATTCGATTTTCTAAAAACACTAATCGATTTTCTAAGAAGTTGTAGTTATTCTTTATTTTAGGAGTTCTTCGTTTACTAGTCTTGTGGCCGTGATTTCATTTTCCGTTTCATTTTTATATTATTTTTTACTTCTTTGTAGGATAAATGGCTTTATTTTATTGATCCTTGAACTAAAGGGAATGAAAGTTTTGAACTTTTAGTTTCATTATATTAGTCCTTAGATTATTAAAAAGTCCTCATTGATATATATTATGCACGCTTCTTAACATAAAAAGCAAATAAACGCATTTATCCTTTTGTATTATTAACTTTAACAAATATTACATTTTGGATAGTTTTAAAATAAATTTTTATCCAGTCAATTATTTTAAAAATGTTTTAACTCATGTTCTAATTTCTTTATATTGCTGATTGTATATAAAACAAATACAAAAGAAGAGTATATATGTCTCATATTATTCTTTTCTTGCGAATAAAACAAAATATATAGCAAGAAGAACAAAAATGTAACCTTTTTTTTTTCAAAGTTAAACAAAAAAAATGATAAAATTTAAAGTTTAAGGAGTAAAATGAGACTCTCCATAAGTTAGGCACCTATAAAAGTTGAGAATATTATTATAAAATGTGACATGAGAGTCGTAGCTTTACAAAAAAACAAAAAAATCTAGAAACCTGATATCACACATACATATAACACATCGAAAACAACAAGAACGCACTCATAAACTTAGAAGGAAAAATATCTAATCTCTTGTATATCGATATCAATATCGATGGAAAAATGATATACAAGTTATCTCACTCTAAAGTCTTCTAGACAATGACATGTTTTCTATATCGTACTCGATACGTGGACAATAACGCGTGGACCTTGTTTACTATAGGAGAAAATTGATTAGAACTCAGAAAATAAGAGATTAAAAACCAAAACAATAACAAAAAAAGTTTCTTGTCACTTAGCTTTTAATTGATTTGCGTGTTTTCTAATTTTATCTAGAGAATAGACCTCTCAAAACTCTCAAGAAAATTGTATGTAGAGCTGTTAAGAAGGCCGACCCAACCCATTAGTATAGTGGTATGGCATGGCTAAAGCATGATACGACACGTTAAATTGTGGACTGTACCAAGCACATTATGATAATGTAAGTCATGCCAGGCTAATAAATTAGACACAATAGGCTAAACACGGTAGGACATGCCTACAAGCTTGACACAACACGGCTTGGCACACCAATACAATAGGCATAACACATTAATACGTTAAATATATATATTATTGCCATTTTATTTTTCCTATATATATATGTCTTTTTATTTTATTTTTATATTTTCCTTAGCACCTCAAGTGGAATTATTAGGAAGGTCGTACAACAGGAATTATTCGGGTTATAAGCTCTAAACTATTATTTTTATTTCTTCTTTTTTTTTTATTAATAATAATTATCTTTCAAAGGTTGTTAATGTTAAGTAAGGGATTGTAGAGATAATTGTGTACCAATCTAGTTTGGATGTTTCTACTTTCTATTGATGCTTCTTTACTTTAACAGACTTTCATTCAAAAGAAAAAAAAAAGAATTTTAAAGTAATTATGAATTTACGATTAAGTAGGCACAATGCAAATCCAGTTAAGATAAAATTTTATATTAAAATTACTTTTTTTATAAGTACAAATTATTTGAAAAAAAATTGACAAAAGGAATACTAAAACTAATAAAATTTACTAATTAGATGGGCAAATTTTAGCTCAAAAAGATTGGCATGTTCAGACACATAGCTGATATGGTACGACACAATACGTTAAAGCAAGGCCAGTGGGCCATGTCGGAACAATGATTTTATATTATGGGCCTACAAAGTATAGCACGACATAATATGAAAATACATTTGTACCTAATTTAAATTGGTTGTGCTAGCATAGTATAACACATTTGACACTTCTAATTGTACACTCCTATTTTTCTTGGAAACTTAATTTTCTAAAGAAAAATTCCACACTTTGAAATTTTATGTAGCTTTGTATCCTTATAAAAATTCTTGAACATCTTTCTTTTTAAAGATTATTTACTAATATAAAAATATCCATCTAGGTTCATTGTATCAGAATAATTCCCTCTACATGTTTTATGTTAAGAGATTTTCTTTGCATAAAAAGTTTAACACTCTTATTACAAAGTGTTTTTAAATTTCAAAATCTGCACAGTATTATTAAATTCCTAAAATAATTAGAAATTAATTTTAATAAATATCTATACTTTATTTATCTATACTTCTTAATTCAAATTAAGAAATAAAATAAAAGAGATTTATTTCTCATTATCTTGTCAGTTACCAAACTAAATTGTTTAACAAAAAATAATACATACAGTTTTTTATTGATAGATTATGTCTTTGAATTTTAATCTAAATTAATTATTATACTAATTTAGAATTTTCAAAAATTCAGATAATCCATCTTTTAATTAAATTGAAATCCCACTAAATGAGAGTACACTACATGCCTAAGGCACAATACCTTATGGCATAGTGTCACGTGCCTATGCCCAATTATTGGGCTAGGCTTGTGAGGCCTAACTACTATTTTTCTTCTATTAAATGGACCTATAGCATTACAGTCGAATTTACGAGCTAGTTCAGAGATTTTTAGGCTCGTAAAATAGTGGCTCCTATAATTGTGCCTTAAGTTAATCAATCCAATTGTAAATTCTGAATTCTACCTCACTAAAAAATTAGAATTGCACTTTATTATTAAATGATATTTTCACGGATATTATCATTCTAGTAAAAATCAGCCTATGCCATATTGATATCTATACTTTAATAATTTGTACTATATCATAACTAAATTGATATCTCAATTGTCCGATCAATTTAATTATATTTTTATTTCTTGATTTTTAGTGATTTTCTCTAATGATCATTTTCAACAAATTAATTAGATATGTTAAAATTCTCTAGTTAGAGAATTCTATGATCAACTACTGAAAACTCGTCAAGAAATATACACGTACGAATTCCATATTGTCAATCTATAAGTGTCACTATCCATAAATAACTCTCATTATATTACTGGGAATATTAACTCCCTCAATTAGAGTTGTGCCCTTTTGTAACTCAAATATTATAGTATAAACAAACATGTACTTATAACTTACTCAGGATCGAGAATAAAGTATTATCAATGTCAAATAAGATTTAATAAGTCTGATAGTTATTCAAGGTCTTTATTAAATCTCATAATGGACTCATTCAATGTAGTCTAACTACATATATAATCAAGACAAATTACTCAATGAATTTACCACAGTTAAAATAAAGAGTCAAACTTTATTTTGTTAGTTACGAATAATTTTATTTAATTACAAAATAACTTGAATCTGGTCACGATCACAAAGATACATATTATGTAATTAAATTAATAGACTTTTATTCAATCACACTTATGCAAAATATATAAAGAAAATATCTAACAAATTTTATTAATTCCAACAAATGTTTATTACAAGATGGAATATGCTTCGAAGAGCATATATTTCCAACAGTAAATAATTTTTTCTTCTTTGAAGTAAGAAACTGAAAGTGCTAAATCTAGGTTGTTCCAATTCCCAATAATTACCCTCAAACATCCCTTACCATTAGATTCAATTATTATTATTATTTTTATTATGATCATCATCATCATAATCATCATCATCAGGGTTTTTGACACGTTTGGTTCATATATTTGTAGGTTGGTAAAGATGTCCCTGAGTTATTTCTTTTGATAATTAGATTCTTGAGTTTTAAAAATCTTGGCAATTAAATCAATTTTGTTTATAATTGTTAAAGTTTTTATGAACTTTTAAGTGAAAGAAATTAGTCATTCACTAATACTAGTTAGTTTGGAAGGGGAAACAGAAAGATATTTTAGGAGAAACTTTAAAATTTAAAATTTACTATTTAAAAATTTTTCTAATTATTTGGTTAATTGTGATTAATGTTTACTTATTTTTCTTCCAATTTTTAACTAGTACTAGTAAAATATTAATTTTGACCTTCAAAAATCTTGCATGTGACCTAAAAATACTTAATTCCATTAATATTAAAACAATTAGTAATAAAAAGAACTTAATTACTAAAAAAATTAACGTAAGGAGCATTTTGCCATTTACGAATAATATAAGCATCATACATGCAATAAATCCTTATTATTGTTATGGCCTGATGAACAATCAAATAAGGACCGGCGAGTGATTAGTCTTCAAAAATGTTTGTCGTGGCCAAGGCTTTTGGTCCATATTATATATATATATATATATATATATATATATATATATATATATATATATAGACACACACAATAAATGTAGCTGTAGAAGCACTATTCCCTAAGAAAATCAAACCCACAGATTGTTCGAGCAAATAAAATAAAATAAAAAACTAAAAAACCAAGGCAGAGATTGACAGAAGCGTTTGTTCAAAGGGTGAACCAATAAGGGGAGGTAACAGCAGTCAACACGCAGGAAGCAGCAAGTGGTGTTTGCAGTGTCATCTCTTACGTTGTAAATTGGCCCAAAGTCAATGACTCCTTTCCGTCAGCTTTAATTGCTGTTATAGCAGTACCACACTACCACTACTCTTCTTCTTTTTTTTTTCGGGCTTCGGAAACTTTCATATATACACAAGTTCTCTACTAATGGATAATCTTGAACTACTCCTCCATACTTATCCTCATCACCACCATTGACCTCCACTTGCTAATCATGGAACATATATACGTATCATTGAATTATATATGCACATGCACAAAATCAATTCCAAGAACGAGCCTTATGCGATATTATTGGCTGTTGTGAGCACTAGAATATATTTATACCTACTAAATTGGTGCCCAATATTTATATTTATATTTATATATATATAGAATATGGCTGTTGCTATAATTTTCTTTCTTTCTAGTTATATATATATATATATATAGATATAGAATATGGCTGTTGCTATAATTTTCTTTCTTTCTAGTGCCTGCCCAAATGATTTTACTGTCTTGTTTAGAACCCAAAAGTACGGTGGAAAAGAAAAATATCAAGGAAATTAAATGACAGGAATATTTTTTTAAGAAGAACAATAATTTTATTTTCTATTTAATAAATAGATGAGGAAGCGAAAATTTATTGATATTTATTTATTTATTTTTATTTAATCTAAATCTCATTCATTGATTCTTTCTTTCTTTCTCATTTTCGTACGATATTTCCTCCTCATTTTTCATTTCGTTCATAATCCTCCCCTCTCTTCATTTTTTATATCCTTACTTTCTCTATTTAATTATATTTTCTCTTTAATCATACTTCTTTTTCCTCGTTCTCTCTTTATTGCCCTGCTCTAACATTTCTCTCTTCCATCTAAACGAGCCTCTCTCGTCACTTTCTTTATTATCACCATTATCACTTTTTTCTTGCATTATTATTCCCTTCTCATTTATTATTACTAATTTTCTATCTCTACTAATATATCTCTATGCACTTCCTTTTCTATCATTCGCTCACCACTTTCTTTCACCTCTTCTTTTGTCTTAACTTTTCCTAGCGATATATTTCACCGAGCCTCTCTCGTCACTTTCTTTATTATCACCATTATCACTTTTTTCTTGCATTATTATTCCCTTCTCATTTATTATTACTAATTTTCTATCTCTACTAATATATCTCTATGCACTTCCTTTTCTATCATTCGCTCACCACTTTCTTTCACCTCTTCTTTTGTCTTAACTTTTCCTAGCTTTGATATATTTCACCTCAATTTCTCACTGCTTATAATTTTTTAATCAAAATATGGAAGTATAGATAGATTTCTCATCAAGTAATTTTTATTTATTAATTCTTAATTTGTTTTTATAATTCCATTTTCTACTTTTTTAAGTTCAACACAAATAATATTAATTTTACAAAATATTTTCAAATATTGGGCTTCCCATAAATTTTTTAGTTATTTAACAAAAGCAGTGTCTTTGTTTGTTTTTCTTATTTTGAATTTCTAAAAACAAAAGGTTTTTTTTTTTTACATTTTTCAAAATAGAGGTATTTTAGTGATAATTTTATTTATTTATTTCTTTATCTAACTATTCAAATCATTATTATTTATAAATAGGTGTAAAAAAAGGCTACCGAATTGATTTGCATATAAGTATATGGATATATATATGGTTGCGAATCTATATTCTTTTTTACCTATGTATAGGTATTTTTTTAACCGTTGGATCATCATCTAACGGTGATCCAACGATTATAATAATGTGTATGAAAAACGTACATTATTAATGCTATTTCTCTCTCATATTTTTTACTATAAAAAGATATACATGATAAATTTTAATTTGTCAAAATGAATCCTATGTATAAGTAAAAAAAAAAAAAATCTACTAGATTAGTGCCCTATAAATATATTTTTCACAAAATTTATTATATATAAAATTAAGTTAGGAGTTTTGAGGCTTATGTCCTAAAAACATATAATTGATAAAAGATTTAATGATTACTATATGCATTTATATTTTGTCTGTCTTCTTATACATACTCAAATTATGCAATTTAAATATCATATTATTTCTTTGGTTATTAATGTGATCAATCGTAAATTTAGTGCATAATTGCTATGTATAAGAAAATTTTTAGTTAAAGAATAATAATCTAAAATAGTTCATGTAAAACCTCTTAAACTTTGGAAGGGTATTTTGGTCTTTTGAAAAAAAATAAAAATAAAAATAAAAGAAATTGAATTAAAAATTCAAATTTTGGGTTGATTTGAAAGAAATTTTGATAGAGGGACGAATTTACAAAACTGAAGGACTATTTTGAAATAAAATTTTAAAATTAGGGACTTTGTGCAATTTTAAAAAATTACACTACCCATTTAAGAGCAGACACGTGGCCTGCTCATTCCCCTCACACCTTCTCTCTCTCTCCCGCGATTTTTCGGCCAAAACGCCGAAAAACCGTCGAAGGTCTTCCCAACATCGTCGAGCGCCGCCACCAACTGCGGTTGATAGCTGTTGGCCAGACGATCCTCGCGTCGCCGTCCCCGCTGCCTAAAGATGTCACGTTCGCCGCCGGTGACGCATAGAAGCCGCAATCTATTTTTCGATGCCGGTGCCGATTCCGGTGACTTTTCGCCATGAAAATGATCGGGTTTGATTCATCTCATCACGATCTTGAACGTAGTATATATATCTTGACTCCATATTGCTTGGATTAAATTTAGCCATTTTTATTAATTATGAGCTATTTTAGTTTTATATTTAAAATTTTCAATCCGATTGTTAGATTGTAAAATAAACCTCATATTTGTGATGTACTCGTCAATCAAAAATTTTGATATATATATATTGTCTATATTTGGTGACGGGCAAGAAAATCTAAATCTAAGGCTTAGATCGTCTCGTTTTGTATGCCGTGGGCCCGGGTTCGGCCCGAACCCGAATCGGTTGAACTAACCTAGCATTTTCGGTGCTCTGAATTCAATGGTAAAGTCCATTTAACAATCTGAAGCTCTGATTGAAAATCGAGTTTTTAAACCTATCAATCAAAGTTTCGAAAACGATGCCCGACTTTCCAAACGATGCCAAACTTTTTTCATAGCTCCGTAATACTATTTGGATACTCAATTGAGGTAGGGATTCAATTACCAGATTTTATACATGTTTTAATTTGAAAATTTTCAATATAACTATTTTTGTAAAAAATCGTGAATAAAATGATATTCTGATAAATTGCTAAAATTATTAGATTATGCTGGGATTGGACTGTATGAATTTTATATATATTTTTATATTATGACTATGGGGTAAAACAGCAGTGTGCTGCCCATGTATAGTAAATCCTAGAATAATGTCAAGTTGAATTTTAAAGTATTGTTTGGTTATGTATTACATGATTATTATGCATATTTTGTTACATATTATACATACCATAGGATCACACATGAGATACATCTTAGACATCGTATTGTTGTAGTAGACAACTAGTACACCCGCCTTCGGTGAGAGCCCATAAACCCGCGCGGGGTTTTTCTGATTATCCTCATTCGGTAGGTGTAGGCATTTAGTTGCCCCTTCGGTTTGGTAGGCTTAGACACATAGGTGTCCCTCCGGTTTCCTGAGATAGATATCAGGCAGAGAATACTTAGTACACGTAGTACGAGTTACTCTAGTTCGTGATGTAAGGGTACAAGCTCATGGGATAGGTTGATTTATGATATGTCCAATCTTGCGATTTTTGACTCTGGTTTTGAATATGTGATTATTTTGGATACCACTTGTTTATGAATTTGGCTTGTAAATGAATTTTGGAAAAGACATTAACCCTGCAGGTTTGATAAAATTGCATCCACTCAAACAGGTGATTGAGTTTCTACTAAGCATTCTTGTGCTCACCCCCTACTTCCTTTCATTTTAGGTATTGACATATTTTGTGGTAATTATTCTAGTGACTTGGCAAGCATGTTTGGCTTATGCTTACAGTTCCAATCCTCTTCATTGGTTGGTTTATACTCGGTATTAATTTCTCTTACCTAAGTTAAATTTATTTAGCTAATAGTAATATATTTACTGAGTAGATGTATGAGAATGATTTTTTTTTTATTAAATTGAGTACTTAGAAAATAAAATGATTTTATGTAAATCATTTAAACACTAGGCCTAGGATTTTAATTTGAACTGTTTCAATAAACTTCATGAATTAATAAAAGTTTTAAACTAGTTAATTAGGATTTTCTCTCATCTAAAAAAAATAAAAAAATTTCTACAAATTTAAAACTGATAGATAAAATCATGATATATAAATATATATATTTTTTATTTGTCCAATCTCATAATTTATTTACTTTTAAGGACTAAATGTAAATTTCAAGTACTTAAATTTTTCTAAAATTTTAGAAATTACTATTCTTCACTATTTCACTTAAAATTACTAAAAGTCACAGCCTTAGATTTTTGGTCGTGACAGTTTTGATATCAGAGCTTCAGGCTTCAGATTCGTTTAGGATCTTGCCTGTGATAGTTTGATGTTTTAAAAGAATTTTGAAAAGTATTTGACAAATACCTCATACATCACTTAAGAATTGGCTAAAGAGTTTGTTTTTGCTCCGATTCATTATGAATCCTTCGTTCACCTCCCTAAAGTGGAACTTTAGTAACCTTGAGACAGTCATAATCTTGAAATTCTAATCTCAGAAGTGTCGGGGTTGACATGAAACTAGTAATTTCTAAACCTATCGGAAATTCCTCAATTCATATAGGCATTCGTTCTTGTACTCCTATGTCCATTGTTGTGATAAGCTATATGAACCTCATAGGTTCTGAAATGGAAAATTTGGTGTTTGGTAATTTGATTTGGCATAACTGAAAATTATATATGCTTATGGAGTTGTGATTTGAATTTCTTAGAAATTGTCTATATGTGATTAATTTGTTAGAGTGTTTGATAAATTATTTCTATGATCTTGTATCATACATTGGTAGGACTTTTGGATGGTCATGACATATTGATTTTTCATTCATAGATTGATATAATAATAAAGACTTGGTAAAAAACAAATAAATAAACATCCTTCTTTCTAGTTTGACCAAGTTTTATTATCATATAGAAATTATTGAATTAGTGGAATATGATTGGATTTAATATTGTGTTATTTAGTTCTTAAACTTTTAGAAATTTTAATGTTTGATTGGTATTGTTATGAGTTATATAAATCCTTGTATTTTATCAGTGTGGCATGTTCGTTTCCAAAGAACTATAACCATTTCTAACATTGGAATATTAATAAGATAAAAAACAATTTATTTTCAAGGAATGTATGGTTTTAGAAATTTTTGGGCTATTAGAGGTTTGGGGTTTGTCAATTTACTTTTACTCTATTATAAAGTTTGAATCTTGAGTTATACTAAATTTAATTATGGTACTAAATTTATCATAATTTATAGTTGGTAGCGTTAGTTGGAAAATATTTTAGGTCAAAGTAATTTTTATGAACTTAAATTTCCAAGTATTTTTCCTAATTTTGAACTTAGGAAAGGCTTAAGATATGATTAATTGGTTTGAAATTTTTGAAAAATTCCAAGTTGACAATTTTAGTTTTAAATGAGGTAGACATTTGCATTTGACCAATGAATTATCTTTGTCTTCAACAGAATTACATATCTCTAAATTTTAAATAACGATTGAATATACAAAATTCATATTTTCAAGGATTATATATATATTTTTATTTTAAAAAAGAAGAAAAAAATAATAATAATAATAATAATAGTACCACTTTGAGTTTAAAGTTTGCTAGGTTACTAGCATTATAAAATTTAAATAATTGATTTAGTTAAAAGTTAAAACTGGTTGTGGAACTTTTGGCAAAGAGTTTATATTTTCAATGAAATCATTGGTGTGATTAGAGAAGTACGCATATAAATTTTTGAAAATTTATGCATTTATTTCTAAAAGTCAAATGCATGATATCTTGTTATAAGAATTTTGCTAAGTAAAAAATTGGTTATGCTAATTTGTTTGGAACCTTGTATAAATATAAAAAATTTCTTATTTTGAAAACGTATTTTGGATGTTTTGTGAAATCTTGTTGTCATGACTGTATTTGTCTTGTTGCTTGGATTTAATTATTCTTCCAAACTTTTTATTATGTATGTGTAGCTTGTTTACTTGAGCTATGTCTGATTTTAGTGATCATTAAATTGTTAAATCCTTGGTATATCATAAATATCTTGTTTATTGGGTAAGTATGTTAAGTGGAATTAATTTTGCATTAATTGTCTCAATTGGATAATTGAGCACTTGTCTGGTTACTTCGGTTTGATATACTAAGTATTGGAAACTCCCAATGTTGGGAACTTAGGGTGATATTTCATTTGC
>JXTB01000149.1:369443-466042 GCA_002914805.1 Parasponia andersonii | reverse complement strand
TAAAATGAGATGAGGTTAATTGGGAGACAAGTGTCGCTGTAGAGATAACCTATTCTATTAAAGCCTTATTTCTGGGGCATTATAGTATTGTTAATAGTTTTATTCGCATATTAGGTATTGAGTCATTTCTATATGACTTTCTCTGGTACCAAAGACTTAAAAGATCTCTGGAGGTAAGTGTTGAATTGGGATTATTATAATCCTATGTTGGGCAAAGCGATTTGAAGAGTCTCTAAATTTATTGCGGTATGAGTTTTTATGATATGGTATTACCTTGGGTAAAAAACTTGGAAAGTCTTTGGACAATATTTGTTATATGAATACTTAGATTTTATATACTCGGACTATTGTGGTCCTATTGGCAATTGTAGTGCCAAGTGCTTCTGTGTTGGAAGTTTCAATTCATAGTGATTTTAGTCTTGTCTTTGATTAGAAGTGTCTTATGTACATGAACATTTTCTACTTGTTATCAGGAACAGTGAATGACTTATGTCATCGTACTCTTATTGTCATTTTTGACCTCTGGATGTGTCTATCTTATGTGTGGTACAACACCAATGTTTTGTTTCCCATTTGAGACATTATTGAATATTATCCTATATAAATGAGAAATCTTGTTAGAGTCTTTAGGCTCAGTGATTGTTTAGGACCAAGTTTAACTGTAGACAAGTAGAATAGTCCCAATATGTTATTGATCTGGTGTGATCTAGGGGCAGTATTATACGTACCTAACATTTGGTCTATTATACTATATCGGAGCCTTACAATCACTCTTCCAATTATAGAAGTCCTGTATTTTCGACTTCTAGTACTGATTAACAATGTTGCTTCTGCGAATGATTACCAATTTGGGGTCATCATCTCCAAATCCTTATGTCAAGGCCTTATGCCTATCGATGAGTCATCTTGTGATTCTGTATCTTTTGTGCACGTCCTTATCATATATATTTGTGTGGTATTGCTATATTGGCGGAATCCTAACACTAAATAAGAAATGCATGTTTTACACTTCTTGATTTAATTAGTGTTAGATTTACTCTTACACTCTATGACTGGTGGTTCACTCCTCTTTTGGCTATTACCCCTTGTTGTTTTATTCGTTCCTCTGTTGTTTTTGAATTTCATGACGAAATTCTTTTAAGGAGGGAATGATGTAAAACTCGTTAAAATTTGGAAGGGTATTTTGGTCTTTTGAAAAAAAAAATTAAAAAGTTAAATTAAATTAAATTAATTGAATTAAAAATTCAAATTTTGGGTTGATTTGAAAGAAATTTTGATAAAGGAACTAATTTGCAAAACTGAAAGACTATTTTGAAATAAAATTTTAAAATTAGGGACTTATGTGCAATTTAAAAAAAATTGCACTGCCCATTTAAGAGCAAACACGTGGCCTGCTCATTCCCCTCAGATCACTCTCTCTCTCTCTCTCTCTCTCTCTCCTGTGATTTTCCGGCCAAAACACCGAAAAACCGGCAAAGCTCCGTCGAAGGTCTTCCCGGCATCGTCGAGCGCCGCCACCAACCGCGGTCGACAGCTGGAGATCGGATGATCCTCGCGTCGCCATCCCCATTGTCTAACGACATCCCGTTCGCTGCCGGTGATGCATAGAAGCCGCGATCTATTTTCTGATGCTGGCGCCGTTTTCGGTGACATTTCGCTATGAAAATGATCGGGTTTGATTCATCTCGTCACGATCTTGAACATGATATATATATCTTGACTCCATATTGCTCGGATTAAATTTTGTCATTTTTGTTAATTTTGAGCTATTTTATTTTTTTATTTAAATTTTTCAATCCGACCGTTAGATCGTAAAATAAACCTCATATTTATGATGTACTCATGAAAACAAAAATTTTGATATATATATATATATTGTCTATATTTGGTGACGGGCAAGAAAATCTAAATCTAACGGCTTAGATCGTCTCGTTTTGCATGCTGTGGGCCCGGGTTCGGCTCCATCCCGAATCGGTTGAACTATATATCTAACCTAGCATTTTTGGGTGCTCTGAATTCAATGGTGAAGTTCGTTTAATGATCTAAAGCTCCGATTGAAAATTGAGTTTTCAAACCTATCGATCAAAGTTTCAAAAATGACACCCGACCTTCCAAACGATGCTAAACTTTCTCCATAACTCCGTAGTACTATTTGGATACTCAATTGAGGTAGGGATTCAATTACCAAATTTTATACATGTTTTAATTTGAAAATTTTCATTATAACTATTTTTGAAAAACATCGTGAATAAAATGATATTATGATAAATTACTAAAAATTATTGGATTATGCTGAAATTGGACTGTATGAATTATATATATATTTTTATATTATGACTATGGGGTAAAACAACAGTGTGCTGCCCATGTATAGTAAATCCTAGAATAATGCCAAGTTGAATTTTAAAGTATTGTTTGGTTATATATTACATAGTTATTATGTATATTTTGTTACATATTGTATATACCATAGGATCACACATGCGATACATCTTAGTCACAGCCTTAAATTTTTGGTCGTGACAGTTCATAATTGTTAAATAAAGTTAGACACTTTTTTAAAAATAAAATTATTAATGTAGTCTATTTCTATCATGGGTAGTATAATTTATCGAACTGTAGCGAAACATTAAAATATAGGCATTATATATAATATTAGAAATTATATAAAACTAGACCAAGATAAAAGTGAGTTTCTGAGAAATTCCATTAGAATAGGAAAAATTTATAGAATTTATATTCTTTCTTTGATCATATATGAATTAATCTTAATTCTGAATAAATATAAATTCTTTTTGTCATATTCTATCTTTTAATTTACATGAATGAGGTTTGTTATATTAGCAAACTAAATTCTTCGTATTTTGAAAATCTAATGTTACAAATAATTGAGAACAGATTTTACAGATATAAAATTCACGCCTTCTTTGATTATAAGTTAGAAAAAACATTCTCCCAAGTATTGATTTGGGTTATGGATAATAAGAGCGTGTTGTTTCTATTGCTAGTTAACAAGAATTTATAACTTATGATTCAGCTTTGCAATTCATCCCGATGGCACGGGCCACGTTGGACTTTGTAGCTGATGGAACATGTGGAGGTTGTCAGGTGAGTATGCCTTTTATTAAATAATAATAATAAAAAAATTATTTGCTCCTTCTTCTTTCTTCCTCGTCTTCCCTTTTACTTTCCTTCATCATCTCGACAATTTGTGTTACCTCTAATCCATCAACAAAGTTTTCCTAGAGGAACACATACGCAGCAACTTTTTGCTACCAACCATTTTTTTCTTTTGAAAAAAAAGATCCCAAGTATTTAATTGAGACCCTAAAGCCCATTTAAGAGGTTGGAATTCAAGAACTTGAAAAGAAAGAAAAATAACTTTAGACTGACAAATTTGTAGATCTCCATATTGTAGCAATGTTTAGATCTGCTCAGTCCGTTCCAAACAAAATTCCAACCTCTATTTTGATTTTAATTTTAAAAGGATTTCAGAAATTTAAAGTCAACTTATCTTTATATTCAAAAAAAAAAAAAAAAGAACTGTGGTACTTCCTTTTTTATGTTTGTGACTTTGTTAGTGTAATTATGTGATTTGAACTATAATTTAGATTAGTTTGGGAGGTTTATATAGAAGTTAGCTACGGATTATAGTGAAAAAAGTATAACTTGTATGGTATATTGTTAGACTCTGTACGGTAGATTGTTGATTATTGATTTCAAATTGTTTTGCGCCATTTTTAGCTAATTTTGATTCTAATTTGCAATGAATCTAGGAAGTTTTTACGTTCTCTAGAAATGGGTTCCACATTGTAGGCTTATTTCAGACTACATACCATATCGCTCTCTAGAAAAGCGACGTGGTATCATAACCTACTACGTCGTTTTTCTAAGGAGCGACATGGTAGCCTGACCTACCATGTCGCTTATTGTACACGCGACGTGATATTACGGAGACCTACCACAATACCGGTTTCCACATCGCTTGTAGAGTGCATAGTTTTTCTATCACGTCGCCTTATAAAAGAAGTGGAAAATAGTTTATGTAGTAGTGGCACAAATGATTACAATTTCAAACTTCTAAAAAATGAGACGAAAAATAAATTATAAACACAACAATAACAAGAATATATTGTGGGCTACCATAATTCTCCATGAGAAAAAGATAACATGGATCACTAACAAATAATTATCTTCATCTACTATAGACTGTGTCCTTGGCATATAGACTATGATTCCAACATCAAATAAGATCTATATTCATTGAAAAGAAAACCAACCTATTAACATTACAGATCTAAATTAAAGAAAAAAAAAATCTCATATTCAAGATCTAGTAAACAGAATTTAAAATCTACACGTATCAAAGCTCATGTAGTACAAAATTTACACAAATTTGATATAACAACTAAATTTAAATATGGATTTATTAGAAAATTAAAAGAAAAAAAATGAAAAACTCCTTATCCCCAAAAGAGATCATGGAGGATAGAGAATGAAGAAAAGAGACCGAAGAATGAGATCAAAGCATTCCCTCTTTAACCTCCTGTAAGAGTAATGCTAAGGATTTTTTTTTGAGAGAGAATAGAGATTAGAGTGTTTTAAGAGAGAAAGAAATATGTTAGTGATATATTAATTTTTTTTTTAAATCATAAAGTATATACATATTCCTTATTCTTTTTTATGTAAAATAAAAATATTCATTATTTTTTCTTGTGGAATACATCGGATAGGTTTTAATGAATAGTGATAAATCCTTAATTACGTTCGCTCGGACTATACAATATGCACAACCTTAATGTAGGTATTATTGGTTCAATTCCTAATATAATTTTTTTTTCTGTCTAAATACAATTTTCCCTTTAGAGTGGGCATGATAAATGAAGTTTCTATATAATTATTATTAAGTAACGAATAACAGGTTTATGAATTTGATTATGTCAATTAACTAAGATATATTTAGATTGTATTAGAAGTACTTGATCATGAACTTAGAGTTTCCTTTAATCATATGAAATTAATTAAGATCCCTTCTTTTGAAATTTCTTATTTTGTTTTTGTGTGTTAAGCAAACCATTTTAGTTTTATTTAAGGGTTATATAGTTTATTTAATGGTTATTTAAGGCCTAATGATCATAAATATATGAACGATATATTTTATTTTCGGAGACAATGTATGAATGATATTTATAACATAGTTATTTGAGAGCTTGTTTTCCAGTAGAACTTCGTGAGCAATAGAGTTTAAAGTAAACTAGAAAACTAATTCTTTCTTTGCCTATATAAGTGAACGAAATCCATCAAAATTAGAATCTGCAAATTCAGAGTTAAGAGAACAAATCACTTTTCCATTTTCTTTAGGGTTATCAAACTAAAAGTGAAGTTTAATTTGGAATCATAAGTGATCAAGGTGCATTCTTATTCTATTCACATGAATTTACGTTATTTATTTTTAAGAATGACGAACTTTAATATCTTGGTCATGAGTTTTATGTTAATACATTTGTTATACGTGATTTAATCTTTAGCATAAATTATGACCTACAACTGGTCTCTAATTTGGTTGGTGTGAGGCTAGCTACTTATAAATTTGTTGTAGTATATAGAATAGAACAACTATGGGATATATATTCTTTTATTCGTTTTACACAAAAATTAATTAATGTTCCAAAATGATCCCGCATTCCCACCTATAGCTGGTTCACGTGGCACTCCAAATACTTACAGCCAATTATTTGTTGATTTATGTTACTAGACTAGACACTACATCTGATTTTCTATTCTGGCAACTGCTTGGACGGGACAACATAATTGATTAGCTTTAACAACGCATTTGATTCTGAGAAATATAAAATCGATGATAGTTTTAAATATAGACTATAGTGTCAGATTTTTATTCGAATGTATATTTCGAAAAGAGTAAATATAATAAGGTTCCTGATGAGTTTCGATGATGACCATAGAATCATCACAAATAAATCAACCGCACAGAGTTTAGCAGTCGTATTTTAAATTTGTTATATGCTATAATAGAAAATTATTTGGAGAAAATTAGGAATTAGGATAGCTAGATTTTTTTTTTTTTGGCGGTGGTTGGGACCGGGTTTCTATTTTGACAACTATTTTGTATTTGTAAGTTTTTTTTTTTTAGTGATTTTTTTGTTGCCTCTTTGTTTCTCGTATTGAACATAATTTAATCAAGATTCATTTTGGCATAAAAGCGACCATTTTTTTTTTAAAAAAAAAGTTCAAATCAGTTGCTAAATCACGAATATCTCTCCTAATCATGTAATTTGTTAAGAATAAAACATTACATGCATCTAATTAATTGATATAATTTTATAAAAATCCTTTAATAGAAGGGATTAGAAACTATTCCCTGAATTTCTTTTTTTTTTTTGTTTAGTAAAAAAACAAGAAAAAACATTTAAAGAAACTTTATTTACCATAATAATATTAAGGTCAGTTCTAAATACATCACCTTATTTACTTTGTACATTCATAATTTTAGATTTATTTTAGTTATAATTTTTTCTATATATAAAATTACTAAGAATGACAAATTTAATTACGATAAAGCGGAAAATTGTCTTTCTATCCTTCTCAATCACCAAAACATGACAAAAGAGAGAGAAATTTTCTATCTATATTAATATTTCAATATTTTTAAGTATAGTACTTGTACATTCAAAAATAAAAATCCTTTAATTTTTCTTTCCTAAGAATCATAATCATTAAATATAGTTATTTCGGTACAAATTTATATTCTCTTTGAAAACATATTTATTTATTATATATATAAATATATCTTTAATCTTAGTCAAAATCTTTTATAGAAATTAGAGGGAAAAAAATACAAAAGAAAAGAAGATGAGAACTGTGATTTACCATTGTATGTAAAGGAAACTTCAATATCAGCAAATCAACTTTAATAACGAATGTAGATCAAACAAACTATGAAAGAAAAAAAGAAAAAACAAAAACCAAATTCTTTCTCAAAACAATACAATAAGATGTCAATTGATTTGTGATATATATTTTCTTCAAGACTTCATCTTATTTATTTTTTTAGACATTAAAAATTGATGATGAAAATTTTCAAAAAATAAAAAGTACAAGGGCATTTTTGAAAAACGATGAATGTACAAAGTATGAATAAATTCTGAAAAGATTTTGGTGTGTATGCAAGTAAAAATTGAATGCATAAAGTCCAATTAACTTCCACCATTAAACATACTTAAAAATTTTATATAATTTTATCTATGCCACACATCTTAACTTCTACCGATTAGACCAAAACCGTAAAAGTTGCCATTCGTCCGTTGCAGATGACTAAATTTATTAGAAAAGTGATAGTTTAGTACTTTAGTTGTTCGCATCAATATTTGATCGTCGAGATAACATGATCTATGTAAACATAAGTTCATGACTTTCCAGCAACAATTAAAAAAAAAAAAAAAAAAGACATAAGTTCACCTATGAATATTTTGAAATAATACTCGATATGCGTGAAATATTCTTCATGAATTGAATTTGAAATTGCATGGTTCTCACTTTCTACTACTTGTCCTTATTCTTTAAGAAACGAACACTGCCTTGAGAATGCATACCTACCTTAACCTAAAAGACAAAAAAGGCAGCTTCCTTCATTTTATTATAACTTTTTATGGTAATTTTGTGATTCTTTTTGTTATTGTTACCATTATTTTCCCTTTAATTTGTTTGGGTGATTGATAACTAATAAATTTTATATTAGGGTTTAACTTTATTGTTCTTAGTTTTAATCATTAAACTATAAAATTGGTCGCCTCCTAATTCCATATTATGATTCTATAATTAGGAATTAACTAGACAGCAGGTACTCTCTTTCCTAAGAATAAAATGATTTTAATACATATAGAATTATAATCAAACTAGGACACCGGGTTATTAAAACTTGAATTTAAGATGAATATATCCTACTCAGTTTATGTTTTCCTAATTGTACAAGACATACAATAAAGATCTAATTTCTAATTCAATAATAAATAAAAAAAAGGTCTAATTTCCTTGATTTATGTTTATGCGTACTTTTTCTAGCATAGTTTATTAAGATTTTTTTTTTTTTAGGAATAGTTTTTAAAGATATTGCATGATTATGTTTCTATTTTTATTTTTTTTCTTAAAGTTATAACCGAAAAATTGCAAATTTAATTTAGGTATGAGTCAATTTTGGATACGACACAAGATACTGAACCGAGCTTCGGCAATGGTCGTAGTCTCTCATAATCTATAACAGCGATAGAAGTTAGTTGATTATTTAGTTAGACAAAGGTCACACAAAAAAATAGGTAATGATGACTTAAACCATGTTTAGCACCACGTGGATAAAATGACTAAAGGAAACCGTAGCCTAACTATTCGCCACAAACTCCATCTACGTACTTTATTTCGACTATTACTTTGTCGACCATTTCTATTGTTATTTTTTGTTTTAAAGGGTAATGATCAACAATTTAGCCGTAATTAAGGATCATTTATTTTGGAATCTTTTATTAAACTAATTAATTATCTTCTTCAAAAAATTAGAGGCAATTAAAAGACCTAAAACATAAATATTTAGGGCAAAAGTTCACAATGTTCCGTTGGGAATATATTGTAATAGACTCTTATATAACATTAAATACTAATAGCTAAGTAGAAGTTGTCACGACCCAAATTCTGAGTAAGTGACAGAAGAAAAATTTCACAAGTAGAAATCCGAGTAAGTGGCAGAAAGAAAATTTCACAAGTAGAAATTCATATTAGAAAATTTTAAAAATTTCGAATTTTCAAAATTGAAAATAATAGTTTCTATAAAAGTTCATAAAAATAACCTAAATTATAAATCCTCACAGTTTTGTGATCACCATTAGTCATAGACGGTTAATAACATCAATAAAATATATCTATGCATCACCATTATTATTACAAGAAGGTATAATAAGTAATACATGCTAAATCCATATTATGAGCCTTAAAGTGTTATTATAAATCACTCCACTCCGGAGTTATCCAATTCACACTGCATACCACCTGAGAGGGGGAAAAAAAAGAGATGAGCGTTCTTGTACTCAGTAAGAATTCAATTACCTTTTTAGAATGAATGAAACTTTTCTAACTCGTATGGTTAGTACTTTTCCAAAATCTATTTATAAATCAAGTTTACAAATAATCAAGAATAATCACATATTTAAAGCCAAAACTAAGGTTATGATATTGTATATATCATAAATGAAATAAGAATATGAATGAACTCTCATCATCTCATCACAACCCTTAATACTTCTTTAGTAGAGATACCCAGTATTCTGATACTATTCAGACGTTTGTTAGCAAATCTTGGGTAGGGGCCTAGGTCTCTCACCTAGCACTACAATAATTCGCCAGCAATCTAAACACTATGATACTAAAATAGAACTCAAGTGAGTGATTCGATAATATGTACAACATATCATAGAGTGTGTAATAACCATGCATCAAGTATATCAAGAAATCATGCTTTAAAATTCATTTAGTATTATTCTGGGATTTACAGAAAATCGGGTAGCATAACAGCTGTAATTTCCTAAAACCAAAATTTAAAACCTGCATAAAAACCATATAATCTAATTCTAAAATAATCCAATATATCTCAATAGTTCACAAATTCACCAAATATTCAATCAAATCAATTAAATCTATGAAAATCAACAATTTTAAGAAATAGGTCATAATGCATATTTTAAAATAAATAAGGATAAAGCTTGGTAATTGAATCTCTACCTCATCTTAATAGCTATACTAAGCTATCAGCGCTAGTAGAATCTCCCGTTGGTGTCCCAGTTACTTAAATAGTCGTTTTGGGATCCTGTGAGCTCACTTTGAGGGGTGACATTCTAAATGAAGCTTCAAATTGAGAAATAGATATCACTAATGAATTCCTAGTACCTAAAAATATAAGATTAAACATATAATTCGATTTATTTGAGCCAAGGGCCAAAATTCGGTGCAAATATGCAAAACAAGGCAAAATCTCGAACCTCATATCTTGAATTTCGTGTCACTTTGAAACCTATTGATGTTATATATTGAAAATCATCTCCTGATCTACTTAGTCCGATTTTGATTTCGATGCCCCAAACTTAATTAGCAACTAGTTATAAAGTTTACAACAATGCTAATTTCTAAAAATATTTGCGTAAATACCACAAATTTCAGATATGATTTTCTCTCCATCTACTCATCCATTCTCCACAAAACCACCACCTATTCTCCTATCTTAAACCATATATTCACCTCAAAACGTTTCATCAACAATGGTTGGACAGTACAAACATAATTGTATAAATGTCACTTTTTGCTACAAAAATGACACAAAAAGATTAAAATGCTCATTGGAACTTCTTGCCCAGAAGTTATAGGCCTTACTTAGGGAATACCTGGCTTGCTGGAAAGTGGGGTGGTCGGTGGCTAACGGCGGCGAAATGCCGGAAACGACTGCGATGGTGAGGCGATGATGACCGCGCTTGGCCGCGCGATGGTGGTTGGCGATAGGCAACATTAGTTTGTTAGTGAGCTGGGGAGCAGTTTCGACTAGAGTCACGGCCTGGGACGGCGGCGGTGGCTGGCAGTGGAGCTGCAAAGTGAAGAAGACGAAGAAAGTGAGAGATGCACGGGAGAGGAGAGAGAAAATTACGGATTTGGGGATTTTGGGGGAAATGTAACACTTGGCAAATATAGGCTGAGCAAAGTGATTTTTTAGAATTGTATTATGGCCCAAGTTTAGAATTTTCCTTTCATTTAAGTCCTCAGAATTCTGAATTTGTCCCCAACTCTACAAATCTTTTTATTTTGGCCCAAATATGAATTTAACTCAATTTCAACCTCTTTTATTTATTTTAAATTCCTAATTTTTATGAAAGGACCAAAGTAACCTTGATTAAAAACAAGGTTTTCACAAAAGTAATTATTAGGACTAATGACATTTATAATCCCTCAATTATAAGTATTATATTACTTTGGTCTTCGAATTTTCAACGTACATAGTAATGACCTCTTGAATTATGTAATTATTGTAACAATTAGTCTTTTGTCACAAACTGCTAAATATCTTATAAAAATAAATTATTACAAAGCACATAGTTTAGTAATTGTGGTTAATAATGAGATTAAGAATTTTCAACTTACATAGTAGATTACTAAAACTTATACAATTATTGCGAAATTGATCAATTTTTTTTTCACAAAATGTTAAATTTTTTTACAGAAATGAATCATATGCAAATACGCAATTTAGTAACTATGACTGCTAACAGAATTCTGATTCACAGAAATAAATAATACCCAATTATACTCGTTACTTATGACTATTTTTTGGCTAAAAAACTAAAAATTTATGATAAACGAATTATTATTATAATAATTACATAATTCATCCATTATTAATGTATAAATTAAAAGTTTGAGGCTGAAGTAATATGAGGGATATAATTGAATAGCATTACTATTATTAACACTAAATATTATTACTAGAACCCGAAAGTTTGACCAAAATTTAATCAAGTAAGGACAAAAGAAACAAAAGAAAAGGAAAAAAGAAAGTTACACTTTTTTCATAATGACTAGTGTAGCTAGTAATTACTACTGTCCCCGAAAAAGGATAAATGCACATTTACGGCAGACGATACACTTGGCAATGGTAAAATTTACCTAATCCAGCATCAAACGGATAAGGCCCTGCCGACCCATTGCCAGTTGCCCCATGCAAAAACTTACCCTCTTCCCAATATAAATTCCATGCAAACACCCAAAGCTCTCACAATCACAATCACAACACAACACACTACTCTCTCTCCCTCTCTCTCTCTCTCATCTTTCTTAAAAGCTTTCTAAAACAAAGAGAGAAGAACAAAATAAGTAGAGATAGAAACAAAACAAAAGAAAGAAAGAAAGAGTAGTATGGATATTGAAAGCACTACGAGCAAAATTACTACTAAAAAATCTATTATTGACACTAATTCTTCACATAATGTCGCAGAGCAACCGCAGCCGTCGATTGCCGTGGCACCGGAATCGAGTCCGTTCAGAAAACTCATCCCCGTGGCGTCAATCGCCGCCGGGATCCAATTCGGTTGGGCGTTGCAGCTCTCCCTGCTGACCCCTTACGTTCAGCTCCTCGGCATTCCACACACCTGGGCCGCCTTCATCTGGCTCTGCGGCCCAGTCTCCGGCATGCTGGTCCAGCCCGTAGTGGGCTACCACAGCGACCGCTGCACCTCCCGCTTCGGCCGCCGGCGGCCATTCATCGCAGCCGGCGCCTCCCTCGTCGCCGTCGCCGTCTTCCTCATCGGCTTCGCCGCCGATCTCGGCCACACGTTCGGCGACCGCCTCGACCGCAAGGCGAAGCCGCGGGCGATCGCCGTGTTCGTGGTCGGGTTCTGGATCCTCGACGTCGCCAACAACATGCTCCAGGGCCCCTGCCGCGCCCTCCTCGCCGACCTCTCGGGCGGCAGCCAGAGCAAAATGCGGACCGCCAACTCCCTCTACTCGTTCTTCATGGCGGTCGGCAACGTCCTCGGCTTCGCGGCGGGCTCCTACACCCGCCTCTACCGGATCATCCCCTTCTCCAGGACCGCCGCCTGCGACGTCTACTGCGCCAACCTCAAGACATGCTTCTTCATCTCCATTGCCCTCCTTCTGACCCTCACCGTGTTCGCCCTCACCACAGTCCGGGAACGTACGCCGGCGGCGAAAAATCCCGGCGACGGCGAGGAGGGCGAGGCCTCGGCGTCCTCGTCCTCCGAAACGACGCCGTTTTTCAGGAACGTGGCGGGGGCGTTCCGGGAGCTGAAGCGGCCGATGTGGGTCCTACTCCTGGTCACGTGCCTGAACTGGATCGCGTGGTTCCCGTTCCTGCTGTTCGATACGGACTGGATGGGGAAGGAGGTGTACGGAGGGGAGGTCGGGGAGGGGCGGCAGTACGACCTCGGGGTGCGGGCCGGGGCGCTGGGGCTGATGCTGAACTCGGTGGTTCTCGGGGTGGTCTCGCTCGGGGTGGAGCCCATGGCGCGTGGGCTCGGTGGGGCCAAGCGTCTCTGGGGCTTGGTCAACTTCCTGCTCGCCGTTTGTTTGGTCATGACGGTGTTAATCACCAAGTTGGCTCAGGCGAGCAGGAGTGGCGCGGCTGAAACGCCGTTAACGCCGCCGCCTGGGATTAAGGCTGGTGCCTTGACTCTTTTTGCGGTCTTGGGTATTCCTCTTGCGGTGAGCGTTTGATTAGTATTATTATTATTTTTTAATTTTTAATTTTTAATTTTTTGTGTTTAGAGTTATATTAGCTTAATTTAGTTTGAAGACCTGAGAAGAAATGGGGACTGGAGAGAGAGTGGAAACTGAAGAGTGTGTTACTAGGAGTAAATTGCGATCACGTAATATAAGCTACGTAAAAAAGAAAATTTAAACCACGTTTTTAGCTAGATTGATTTATTTATTTATTGAGATGAGGAATCTTTGAATTTTTTTTTTAATTTTTAACGTCAATTGACCAATTTGACAGGGTTGATGAACTTGATTTTCTTGATGTTTAAAATAATTAATAAAATACTATTAGTTGCATGAAAAGCTGAACGATTTGAGTTTTATATTTGAGTAGAAATAGCGTTTTGAACTTTAAATGCGATGTTCACATGCATTAGATAAATGCCGCCTTAACCATGACTAGTACTTGTGGCAACAAAATTTTTGTCTGGTTGGCTGTTTTGCTTATTAGAATGTTTTTATCTTTTTTTTGTTGTCTGCCATAATTCCCGTGATTCCATCTCTCTCTCTCTCTCTCTCTCTCTCTCTCTCTCTCTCTCAAAAATGTGACGTCTTACTATATTATTTAAATTAATATTACTAGAAGTGGACGGTGACAGACATTACGCAAAGAGAAAACCAAATATTCAAGTAAAAAAAAGTACACGAAAATGGCTAATTCCCACTCTTTTCTTTTTAAAAATTCATGATTTATGAGTCTCAAATATCTTTAGGGATACTTATGTATTTTTTCTTTTTAATTTTAGCATCTTACCATTTTTAATTTCCTCTATTTGTGTAGGTTACTTACAGCGTTCCTTTTGCAATGGCTTCAATATTTTCCAGCACCGCTGGTGCGGGCCAAGGTAAAATTTCTAAATTCTCACGCCTTTTAGAATTTCGTTTATACTAGATTTGTTGATTCTCACTATCAATAACTAATACAACTTTCATATATGTTTACAGGACTTTCTTTGGGAGTCTTGAATCTTGCTATTGTCGTACCGCAGGTTAATTTCTTTTCATATAGTGTTTAGTCTTTTATAGGACCCACCTCATGTCCCACATAATTTAGGGGTATACCCCTTAGCATTTTCTTCATACATAAATCCACATTGTTGCCATACATACATACATAAATAAGTAAATACGTATAACAAAGCATGCACATAATATAACATGTATATATATATATATATATATATATTCACACATATAATTGTAATATTCTTCTTAAAAAAGGGAATTTTTATCCTATACTTTTCATAAACATTTAGACAATGAATTCGAATGTATAATTGTGTGCACGCAGATGGTGGTGTCTGTGGCGAGCGGGCCTTGGGATGCTCTATTTGGGGGAAGTAACTTGCCGGCCTTTGTGGTGGGCGGCATTGCGGCGGCCGCTAGCGGAATACTTGCATTCACCATGCTACCATCTCCTGTGCAGCCTGATCTTGCTGCTGACAAAAATGGAAGTAGTACTACTGCTTCATTCCATTGATGAGTGCTGATAACTTTTAGCCCTATAAATGTAGTGTGTATGGTGGAGTTTTAATGGTCACCACTTATGTCTTTCCTTCTCTAACCGTTACGCAATCTTCCTTTTTTTTTTATTAAGTGTGGAGTTGTACTAGTTAGGCATTTGTCTCTTTGTTTTTAAGAGCAAATACCTAACGCCTGCAATCATGTCATTTTCTAGTAATGGCATAATGTATATCTGTAGCCATGCGTAAGCATGATACAGTACTCTCTATTTATATAAACAGACGTGTTCTCTCTTTATTTTCTTTCTTTGATATACTTCCTTTTTTTTGCTTTTTTTTTTTTTTTTGCAAGTTTTATTTTATTTTATTTTATCTTTGTGATCATAAGCAAAGTTATAATTAATACTTATTAGATGTACTTCCAAAATTAGAAAAAACACATGATTAGTGTATAGCTAGCTAGCTAGATATTTTACAAACATATACGCGCACATGTATAAGTTGTGGATAGTACCCAAAACCTACCATAATGTCATTAATCCAATCCGGTGTCGAATAACAAGCCATTGACGGGTGCCGTTTCGGTATGGACAGGGAAAAAAAAAAAAAGGACTATCAGAAGATCGTTAATTTTTTTTTTTCCTAAATGATTATCAAATATAAAGGGATAATATACTACACATCTTCACGATAAATGAAAATAAATAAATAAATGACTAACTATAATGTGGTAAATATAATTAGTTAACATTTAATGTACGCTTTTCTTACACGTACGTAGAACAAAAAACAAACCTAACTTGAACACAGCCCAAAGCTAATGCAACCGGAAATCTGGCTCGAACCGATTATTCTCAGACTTGGTATATTTTAAAGAGAAAATTAGGCTTTCTATGGCATTTTAGAAAAGAATTGCAAATTTACGGTAGTTTTAGTTTTTTCTAGATTTGGTGCCACATTTTTTTTAAAAATACCATTTTTTAAAATAAGAATTAGTAACCTGTAACTAATTTTCGAGCATAGATAATTAATAATTAAAAATATTTATAATTGGTATATAATTGATAACTTGTAACTAATAATCAGATTTCAAATTCTAATAACTAGTAACTATTTTTTAAAAGATATTATTTAAAAAATATTTTTATAAAGTGATATTTTTCTTAAAAAAAAAATATATAGGAATTAAAAAAAATGATCCACTGTATTTTTGTATTTTTTTTATAAGTAAAAATGTTAGAAACTCTATTTTAAATCCATTCTAAAACAGCTTTGAGCCCTTGGAACCTGAACTTAAAGTCCGAAAGATCAAAGAAGTTACTAAAAATTAAAATCCAAAATCTTAAACAATACATATTTTAACTGAAAAATATGACTAATAACACTAAAAAAAGATATAAAAATTCTTAATTATTTTATATTAAAAGCATTCAAAACTTCGCATCAATTTTTATTTTTAATTCTTTTTAAAACTTTTATGCATATAATGTTGTTAAACATTTTTCATTTGGATTTAAAATGCCCGAATACCAAACTCTACTCGAATGTAAATTTCGAAACCTAGCCCTATGATCTAGCCTGAAGTTTTTATGATTACACTTTGGGCATCAATTACAAATATAAGCACAATATTTTTTAAAACATGAGACTGCTGATCGGTGTGCGATTGTATTTATTTGATTAATTCCTCTATGTTATTTATTACTTGTCATTTTTAAGTTTTTAATCTAGTTTTATATTTTGTAGGTGTTATATATAGAGAAAAAGGATAAAAGCTGAAACAGATTGAAAATAAGGCCCCAAAAAAACAAAAAAAAAAAACAAAACTCGAGCAGATTAGCATGCAACCTGGTGTCGCAACACCATCTGGTTTTTATAGAATAAAAGTACGTAATTTTAAAAACTCAGCGCTAGATTCTGAAGCCGCAACTCTAGTTTCCGTATAATCATCGAATTAAGGAATTTGACGAATCGGGACTCCGAAATTGCGTGATTTCTTTCCATATTGCCCCTAAGGTCAAATCCACTATAAATAGGACACTTTAGGTCATAAAAGAAGGACTTTAGCCTCACTGAAACAAATCAGAACCTAGAGAATGCGAGAAGGAGACTCCTGGAGGTCGAAGGTTTATTCGTGTGGAAGAGCTTCAGCCACAACCAGCATTTATTGATCTTTTTCTTTTTCTTTTCTTTTTCTCTGATTTTTGTTTCTTTACCATAATGAATTCATTGTTTAATTTTATAAATTTGCTAGATTAGGTTCTAGTTTCATTAGGAGCGATTTCAAAGTCTTAAACATGAATATTATTTGGTTTTCCATCTACCAAGTGCTTATTTAAAATTATTTATGTTCTTCTATCCTTTATTATTTATGATTTCTATTTTGATAATTTGTTTATATTTAAAATCAAGTGACCTGATAGATTCTATTATTTATTTAGATTCCTTGATCCGTAATTGTATTGATAATCTTTCCATTAGTAGCAAATAATGGTCTCTTGAATCGTGATAAGTAATTGATTTATTGTGTTGAAAATATTGTAAAACCTGTTTGTTTTTTCAAGGGTGTTTTGGTGTTTTGACCATTTAAAAAAAAATTCAAATTTGGATTAAACTGAGATGATTTTTGATAATCAAGGACTAAAGTACAATATTATGGACTAAAATGAGAAAATTCTTGTGTGAGGGACTTATGAGCAAAGAATTTTTTCCCATTTAAGTTTGGACACGTGGCCAAGCTGAATTTCAACTCAAACTCTCTCTCCTCTCCCGAGTCTCTCTCGGCTCTCTCTGCCATTCACGGCAAAAAACACCGATTTTCCGGGGTTGCCCCGAGGAAGCCCTTCCCGACGCCGACGAGGGCCGCTACCGGCCGGCGAAGAGAGCCCAGCTCCGGACGATCACCACGCCGTAGGTCCCGTCACCTGAAAGGTCGCCGTTCACCAGAAATAGCAAAAAAACACTGCGGTTTCTGAAGCTCGCCGGAGCCGATTCCGGCAACGTTTCGTCGTGAAATCGGTTGGGTTCAACTCGTCTCGTCACGATCTTAAACATGGTATATATATCTTGATTTCATATTGCTCAGAATAAATTTTGTCATTTTTGTTAATTTTGAGGTATTTTAGTTTTATATTTAATTTTTATAATCCGACCGTTATATTGTAAAATAATCTTTATATTTGTGATGTACTCGTTAAAACAAGAATTTTGATATATATATATATATATATATATATATATATTGCCTATATTTGGTGATGGGCCCGAAAAGCTAAATCGAATAGCTTAGATAATCTCGATTTGTGTGCAATGGGGCCCGCATCCAAATTGGACAAATCATATGTCTAATATAGGATTTTTGGTGTTCTGAATCCAGTAGTAAAATTCGTTTCACAATCTGATGCTCCGAATGAAAATTGAGTTTTCAACTTATCAATCAAAAAGTTCGAAAACGACACTCAGAACTCCAAACGACACCAAACTTTTTTCATAGCCTTGTAACTCTATTTGGACACTCGATTGAGGTAGGGATTCAATTACCAGATTTTATATATGTTTAATTTGAAAATTTTCATTATATCTATTTTTGTGAAAAATCGTGAATAAAATGATATTCTGATAAATTGTTGAAAATTATTGGATTATGCTGGGAATAGACTATGAATTTTATACACATTTTTATATTATGACCATGGGTTAAAACAGCGGTGTACTGCCCATGTATAGTAAATCCCAGAATAATATCAAGTTGAATTTTAAAGCATTATTTGATTATGTATTGCATGGTTATTATGCATATTTTGTTGTATATTGTACATACCATAGGATCACACATGAGGTACATCTTAGACATCGCATTATTGTAGTAGGCGGACTAGTACACCCACCTTCGGTGAGAACCCATAAACCCGCGCGGGGTTTTTCTGATTATCCACATTTGGTAGGTGTAGGCATTCAGTTGCCCCTCCAATTCGGTAGGCATAAACACATGGGTGTCCCTCCGTTTTTTTTTTTTTGGATAGATATCAGGCAAAGAGTACTTAGTACATGTAGTACGAGTTACTCTAATTCGTGATGTGGGAGTGTGAGCTCATGGGATGGGTTGATTTATGATATATACAATCTTACGATTTTTTACTTTGGTTTTGAATATGTGATTATTCTGGATACCACTTATTTATAAATTTGGTTTGTAAATGAATTTTGGAAAAGGCATTAACCATGCAGGTTTGATAAAAATTGCATCCATCTAAAAAGGTAATTAAATTTCTACTGAGCATTCACGTGCTCACCCCCTACTTCCTCCCATCTCAGGTGTTGACCTATTTTGTGGTAATTATTCTTGTGGCTTGGCAAGCATGTTTGGCATATGCTTGCAGTTCCAATCCTCTTCATTGGTTGGTTTGTACTCGGTATCAATTTCCTTTTCCTATATTAAATTTATTTAACCAATAATAAAATATTTACTGGGTAGATGTATGAGGATGATTTTTTATTAAATTAAGTACTTAGAAAATAAAATGATTTTATGTAAATTATTTGAACATTGGTCTTAGGATTTTAATTTGAACTGTTTCAATAAACTTCATGAATTAATAAAAGTTTTAAACTAGTTAACTAGGATTTTCCCTCATCTTAAAAATGAATAATTTCCTACAAATTTAAAACTAGTAGATAGCATCCTGATTTTTTTAAATTTGTCTAATTTCGTAATTTATTTATTTTTGAGGATTAAACTTAAATTTCAAGTACTTAAATTTTCCTAAAATTTTAGAAACTACTATTCATCAATATTTTCACTTAAAAATTTTAAAAGTCACAGCCTTAGATTTTCGGTCGTGACAATATAGCGTAAGTTAAATAATCCATGATTTTGTGATTATTGCCTAAATCAACTTATTTTTCTTAACTCAATATATCAATTAAATTAAACTTAGAAAGCTTGTTAGAGGTTGTTTAACTGATGGAATCTCAATAAAGAACTTATTTTATTTAGTAAAAGTCTAAAAAAAAAAAAAGAGATAGCGGAGTAGGTTGTTATCTACTATTATTAATTTTGATAAGTAATTGAGGAGAAAATGTTAATCAACTTAATAAGAGTGTCTAATGGTGGAGAATGAATCTTTAACCTATTTAGTTTATTATTTATTTATTTATTTATTTGCATTTTATTTATTTTTCTATTTTATTAGATTTAATTTATCATCATAAAACCCCCATAAAAAGATAGCATAGAGTTAATAACTTAGTAATTAGATTCAATTCATCATGGAGATCAACTCTTACTACCATTATGCTAGGTAAAACTAAGATTAGAGTAGAAGAAATTAATTTGGCGATTAACAACACACCAATTTTAGCGTCGTTGCCAGATAATTGATTTCTAATTAATTTGCTATTAGTTCTTTTCTTTATTTTGTTATTAATATTTTTTCCATTTTTAGTTTATTTAATTTTCTTCATTTCTTATTTTTTGAGTTACTTTAAGATATTTAGTCGATAGGTATTTCTAAATTTTGCACAACAAGAGTCAGAATTTTTTTTTTATAATAATGCTTGGTGGAGATACAAAGATTTACTTGTTTGGCATCCTCATCACGACTCTCCAAAGAGTGGCATCTCCAAATTTTTCTTAATGGGTTGTACGAGGCAACGAGATGTTAGGTGAAATATGGTGATGGTACCACCTTTCCCGGTTAACAATTATTGAGGAAGCCTACCGTTTGATGGATGACATGGTAGATTGTGACTATTACAACTGGAATTGCTCAAACAATACCCGGAGTTAGGAGAGCTATTAGAATTTTAAACCATCGGATGCCATGACTAAACTTGAAGTCATGCTATGCTAAGACCTTGTAAGATGTAAGGTGGAAATGATGCGACATGTGGAGGAATTAAGAGCATTCCCCTTAGTTTTGATGCGTTTGCATCAATCGAGGAAGCTTATAAGGAGAAGACAGAGATATGGTGGGAAGATGATGATCATTGTGTTGATAATATATACATAATTATGAAGAAGAAATAGATGGGTAGTTGGAGGATATAAAAGCTAAAGTATCCATTGATATGTGTTTATCAATGGTACTATCTCAACAACCCAACTAATTCTTATTTCTTACCTATACTACCATCATCGTATGTCACCTTCTAGAAGCCTGAACTGAAAAGTTCATTCTCTTACCAAGCACATTATTCAAAACGGAGTCGAGTTGGTGCTAGGGCCAAAAAGTTTTCAATCGTGCCAAGCTTGAGGGCATTAATCACAAACAAGACCTAGGTATTATGTTGTTTGACATCTGTTGTTATGGACAAAAACCACTGTTTGAAATACACCAACATTCCGATTGATAACGTTAAATCAAGCTCTTGACAGGAGGCAACACAATAGATTGAAGGAGAAGATGGATAGCACGCTCACAAATATATTTGATCTTCTTACTCTTATTCTTTCTCTTTTCTATTTATTTTAATTTATGTTATTGAGTTATTACTTCTTATAACTCTCTTCTTTTCTATGCTTAATCCTTGTATTTGAGAAATTGGTGCTACATTAAAGACATTGTAGAATTTATGTGTAGTGTGTTGTGGATGGGGTGGGTTGGGAGAGGAGAAGCAAGGATAATTTTTTTTGGGTTTACTTTGTTTATTTTTATTAGGTACTATTTTTTTTTCATTTTTCATAATAATTTTGAGTCTTAGGATACCTTCTAATATATGTGATGAGAATTAAGCTTTATTGTTATGGCTTTGATAGATTATGAATAATGTTTAGAATTTTGGCCTTATTCTTGAGTTAATATGTCTTGATTATGATTCTACTCAAAAGTTTTTTAACAATAGTTATATTAGTTCGTACAGAGTAGAGTATGCTAAGATGAATTAGTTCTTGTAGTTTTACTTTTGAATTTTATTTAAGTTTCTAGGAGTAATGCTAAACATTAGAACTCTCTTAGATATCTTTCAAGACGAATACCAGATTGAGAATTTCATGTAAAATAATTAAGGTATTAGATTTTGAGAAGCACCATAAAATAAGCTAGTTCCTTCTATTGATATATAAAGGCATCCTTTAGTTAGCCGATTTGAGCCTTATATATAATTAACCATATATTTTTGTACCTAGCGGATTTTTTATATATCCTTACCCCTGTCCTAAAGATGAATGGGACTAAGAGACTTACTTCAAGAATAAAAAGTATTGTGCAAAGAATGTAGGTTGAGTACATTAATAAATAAGTACGGGGGAGATAAAAGAAAAAAGAAAGGAAAATAAAAAAATTATATAAAAAAAAAAAAGAGAAAAGAATGAGAGAATTGCTTAAAGGATCCTAAGTAAAAGTGAAAAAAAAAATTTGCACAATTGTCCTTTGAGTAATTTTTCTTAGATATTACAAGGTTGATTAGAATAAAATATAGGCCCAACAAAATGAAATCTGGCGTTTATTTTTATGGGTTGTAAACTTGTGAGAAATGTCTCTAACTCCATGAAATTTTTAGAACCTTTACTCCATTCTTTTTATTTTGTTCTTTTAACCACTGCTATTGACCATATTACAATCTAAGATAAAGACCTTTTGATTTTAGGTGATACTTTCGAAGTAGTGGAGAATGGTACTGAGGGGAAATCATATGATGTTAGTTCTTTGTCCAGAAACTATCCTTTGTTAAATCTATGAGGATTATAGATTAATAATCTTTAATATTAGCTGTCTCTCATACACAGACTGTGCGTGTATGATTATTTGATGAGTATATTGGTTTTTTAAATGACTAAAGATTCAAGGAGATACTTATTTTATACTTAGGTTTAGCTTTACTTTCTTTATCTTGTTTGAGGACTAGCAAAAGTTTAAGTGTGAGGAATTTGATGAATGCGTAATATTAAGGTTTGGGCTGGATGATCAGCTCAGTCTTGCATTCTTGGAGCATTAAAAGACCCCTCTAAGAGCCAACAAAGTGTCTACGCTTTGACCAGATAACAGTTCGAGGATAGACACAAAGATCCCTTCGTTAACATAGTGGTGATTGAGTTTATGATATCCCAACCTCTAGTGATGTTGCATGAACAACAATGATCTCATGTTGTATTGTCAGTATTGAAAATGGCGACAAGGACTGTGTTGTTTCTATAAATTATCAACCGAGTTTCTCAAGTGTCCAACTCAATGAATATAACTTTGTTACCCTTGTCAAAGCGAGCTCATATCTAACGACATTGGAATAGGGGAGATAGATTCATGTAAATGTGATAAATTGAAATGTGCCTCAGATCGTTTTGTTGGGACATCATTTATTAACATGCATGCCAAGTGTGGGAATATAGAAGATGCATATTGTTCATTCAAAAGGATCGATGTTAAAATTTTGCCTTGTGGAATGCCCTGTTAGTCAGTTTAGGTCAACATGGAAATGTCGAGGAAGCTCTTAACATTTTCAAATGTATGATATCTAATCATATCTAGTCTAATAGAGTTACATTTATTGGGTTGCTTTCTACTTGTAGCCATTCTAGTTTAATTTCATAAGCTTATGGATATATCTCTTCAATACATAAAGATTATGGTATTGAACTTGAGATTGCGCGTTGTGCATATTTAGTTCATGCCTTCGGCCGCTCTAGACGTGTTAGAGAGGTAGAAAATCTGATCTTATCAATGCCCTTTAAAGCTTCACCTTGAATGCACAGAGAGCCCCTCTTGGTGCTTGTCGAGATCAAGGACACACTAAAATTGGAAAATGAGTGGCAGCACAGCTCTTGGCCTTGGAGCCATATGATTCTATTGCTTATATTCTTTTATCAAACATGCACGCAGCTGCCAATTATTGGGATAATGCGAGTGATGCTCGAGAACTAATTATTGGGATAGATGTGAAGAACAAGGTGTATTGGTTAGTGGTGGATGATAAATCCCATCCAGAAATTGATTGATATATGACAAGGTTGCGGACTTGATCAAAACGATTCGAGATGAGGGTTATGTATCGGATACGGATTTTTTGCTGCTTAATGTGGAAGAGGAGGAAAAAAAGCGCGCTCTCTACTACCATATCGAGAAGTTGGCAATAGCTTATCGACTCCTAAGCACTCCTCCATCAACTATGATTCGAGTGATTAAAAACCTTATTAGAGTTTGTCGTAATCCAATCAAATACATATCAAAGGTCAATTTCTCAAGAAGAAATTGTGTTGATATATACAAATCGGTTCCATCGTTTCGGGGATTGAATCGGCTCTTGAGGTGACTATCGATAATACTATTGGTACTATATTTTCAACCATTTTGAATCCTTGCAGTGATATCATAAATCTAGATAACCTTTTTATGTTCCTCTTCTAATGATTTGCATTAATACTGACATGATTTTTTGTTCTCCTTCTTTTCCGTTGATAGGGATTTAATGCGCAGAAAGTTTTATTTTGTTTTGACTAAAAGCTCTTTTACTATTCTTATTAGGTCAAGTAAAAAAAAAATCAAAATACTATTGGGAAAATAATCTAGGCAAATTATTAAATTGAATATAAGTCTAAATTTCATTCACTTAGGGTGATTTTATCATTTTTCAACAATCTCCTAAATTAGTTTATACGAGAGAGTGAAATTTTAGAGGTAATTTAATTACGAGATATTTTATAATTATATAAAAAAAAAATCAAATTCAAGGAGTTTCTCCATACAATTTCCAAAGTATATACACATTTTTCTTTAAAAAAAAAACTAAAAATCTTTTTTCCCGCGACAAAAAGTATGATGTGAGTGGTGGTGGTGGTGGTGGTGAAGTTGATTTATAGTAAGAGCAAATTCAAATCCTATTCCGTTTATATGTTTTCTTTTCCTAACCCTACTAGGACAACGCAACGCTGCGTTCGTAGTTCGTCCCCACGTTGTAAAATCACGAAAAGACCAGATTTCCATGTACAAATTAGCGGTTAGTTAGTCCAATCTGCTTTAGAGACTATGTCTATCTTTTAAGGAACTTGTCAAAAGGACCTCGCTTTGCGTACCAAATTTCCAATCGAAAGTTAGTTAGTCCTAGTCACAACCACCAAACGACGTCGTATACGAAAAGTGCGCGTGGCCACCACTTTCCCAGTCGACTAGTTGAGTCAGTCAACACCATTAGTAGTGTACTTCGGTCTTCTGACTTCCGAGACTCTAAGACTGACCGTGACTGTGAGACTGAGTCGTTGAAGAGTTCCCAAATGTCCAAAGACTAAACTGTCTTTTCCCAGTTGAACAGATTTCTCTCCAACAAGTTCAAGTAAAAAAAATATTAATAACAAAAAATATAAAATTGTTCTTATCTCCTCCTAGTAATGTTATAACTATTGTCTTAGTAAAACTTAATTAATCAGTAATTTTATTAGTATTAGGGCTATATATATATATATATAGAGAGAGTTTAACTTTAGTTTATTCGTTCTTGGCTTCATTGCTCCTCTTCTCTGTGTTCCGATAATGGATGGCTACGTAGAAATCTAAGTCACCTGACATAGGCATATATGTTTGGTTATTAATGAATGAATGGCCAAACATAGGCATATATGTTTTGACAGTTATTAATGAATGGATGGCCAAACATTGTCATATATGTTTGGTTTTTATTTTGTAGTTGAGTAATGCAAATGAAAATTCCATAGGAATTCTTGCAGTTTGTTATGACTAAAAGAATGAACTTGTTTGATTTATCAGGTGGCTCATCAACAATGGAATGTGAGGGTCAAATATCAGAACTTGAAAGCATCTTGGATTCCCAGGTACTTTTACATTCTTTAATTCTGTTAACTCTGCATTGAATGTGTAATAAACTGAGTGATTATATTTTGATATCCTAATTATTCTTTTGCTTAAGATTTACCCCGTTGAAGACAAGACAAAGATGAAGGTATTTGTTCCCTCCGTAAAAGAGACCTTAAAATTTTATGATCCAACTCAGTATCCATATTTGGATTTGAAAGCAAAGATAGAAAGCCTCGGTATTACAGCATACTCTGACTATATATATTTGCATACATGCATGGTACATTCATTTGTATCCTTGTGGGTTGATAACAAAAGTCTTAATCTGTGGCAGTTTGATAATTCTTTTTCAAAGTTGCCAGAGTTGGTACAAAACAACATGGATGATAGATTTAAGACATTGCCAAAACGGTTGTCAAGCGACCATGCAACGATTTCATATTTGCCTTGACGCTCTCGGTCTCATGTGTGCGCTCATGAGGTATGGTTACAAATTGAATCCAAAGAGAGTAAAAGTGTTGTAAAAATCAAGTTAAGACAACATAATTTCATCTGAATCGTCATTTATAGTTATTTTCCGGTGTATGGATCCTAGTCATATAAATTTGATGATTATTCTTCCAGCATTAATAAAATTTTTGTTTCTCTTCAAAAAAAGAAATGACGAATAATTGAGTCAAATTAATTTCAGTTCTGTTAGTGATTTTGACAATCGTGCTTCTTTGGCACTTGATTTTTATATACAAGCATTGCCAGAGTTCTTTGGTCAGTGGGGATATATTTATGGGAGATTGCTCTCTCCCCTGTGCTGAACTGATATAATGTTGAAAGATTATCAGCTCAGCTTGGAGGCCTTTCTGTTGATTAATTCTTATGAATGCCTTTTACTTGTATTTTTCCTTTGAATTTGAATTTACTTATGTATTATGTACATTTCTGTTGTTTTTCATTCTTATATTTACGTTTATGAATTTTTATGTTTTACTTGTTTCACAGGCTATCAAGGTATCTTTGGAAAGCGCTCCTAATACCCAAGAGGATTGTGAAGTTTTCAGAGAGAGTTTTATGCAGTGCAAATCTTTTGTCGAGGAAGTGTTGAGTAGCTGGGGAATCGCTTACGCGTGGTATACCATTCTGTAGCCCTTCATTTGTTGTTTCAGATTATTCCATTACAATTACTCTCATTTTTCTTTTCTTTGTGCGTCGAGTCATTTGACATCGACATAATGTAGAGTCAATTGAAGTGCCAAAGTTATTGCTGATTAATTATCTTGTTTTTGCTTTTATTTTTTAACAGACTCAACTGTTTTATTCATTAGATTTATGAGAACTGGTCAGTCAGTGATGAACATTCTTTCCAACCGCGATATATGAATTCCTTTGTTTGCTTATGCACCTTCTTGAGCAACATTGCATCTTCATACCAATACTTCTGCATTTTGCTTTAGAATTTTTCTTGCTGATGTTTGTCCTCTGTGACTCAGGCTGTGACAATCCTTTGGCTTCTGAGTTTGACAATTCGAAGGCTGCAGATTCTGGCTACATATCCCCAAAGTTACACAAGCTTATTGAACTTTTCCAATCTTTTGGGTAACGCAACAACTTCATTGATCAAAGGTTGTTCATCTCTGTAAAAGGGTCGACTCTTAATTTTTTATGGTGGCAGAAGAGTCTTTGTCGATAGAATCATCACAGCTAAAGTGATTGAAAGATTTGTGAAGAAATTTACTTCATTATCTCATTTCGTAGTTTCATATTTAAATGGAAGTAGTACATCATCAGTTGATTCCCTTGCACCAAAACTGCAAAGGGAGACTTTGGAATCACTTCGCTCTGGGAAGGTATAGTATTCATGTTCTCTCTTGTGGAAATTTACAAAAAATTCTTGATATCTATTTATTGACCCCCCCCCCCCTCTCTCTCTCTCTTCCCAATTAGATCAATCTCTTATTTACTACTAATGTAATTGAAGAGGGAATTCACGTGCCAAACTGCTATGTGATACGTTTTGACATGCCTAAGACAGTCCGAAGTTATGTCCAATCACGAGGAGGAGGAGCTTACCAACATGACTCAATTTGTCATGACGTTGGAGAGGTGAGGTCCTTTTCTTTTTCCCTCAAAAACAGGTTAATGAATAAAAAAAAAATGTAGACGTATGCATTATAAGATTCGACTGTGGCAGTTGAGTAACGGTGACGTCTTTTTTAAAAAAAAAATCTTTTACTTTTCCCTCAAACTAGTTGATGATTTCTTTACACTGGTTGATTATCGACTAGTTGACTATTTTCCTTATATTTGTTGCAACAACTCGTTGATTGTCTTTCATACTCTTAGAATGGAACTAGTTGAGTATTTTCATTAAACGTTTTTTTTTTAAATTTAATTTTATAGACTAGTTTACTATTTTCCTTATACCTAGGATTGTATCAACTACTAGTTGAATTTCTTTATTACAAATAAGTAACCAAATTTAAACGAAAAATATTAAAATTTTAGCATAAATTTAGTTGATAAATAAATTTAATGATCGAGTTTAGTTATTTATATTAACCTTTTATTTTAAACATTGCAGGTTAAAAATTTGTCAGTACAAAGTTATTCTCGATCTCTTATTTCTAAAAAGGAACAAGTTTTTAAAACGAAGAAAAAAATCTTTTAAAAACTATTGACTACCGAGTCTACCTCGAATAAAGATAAGAGTGAAGTTTCCGAAAATAATAATGTCTTGTCCATAGAACTAGAACTGTTCAAAAGTTCAAAATACCGAAGTGCATTGACATTGTGAAGAAATATTTGAAACTGATGCAATTGCAAATGTTGAAGGAAATGTTTTTGGGGCATTTATTAGATATTAGACTAGAGAGGATAGCATGGATATTTATACACGGGATGCTATTGAAGGACGTCCATGTTCCAAATAGTGAGCATATAGTATTTTCAAAGTAAATGACAATATGACAAGTGCATTTACAGTTGGTGATTTTAAATTAATTACAGGTCTGAATTGTGATCGATTATGCATAGAAGGGGGCAGGGACTTGCACAAAAGGCATCTTAAGGATGCTCTAATTGTTTTATGGGCAATGAATTAGATCATCGAAATTATCCATCCACACTTCCCCTGAACTCCCCGGATTACAAAACTGGCTCCTCCAATAAGGAAGAACACTGAAATTTAAAGAGGTCTGAATGCCCCATCTCGATTGGAACCAAAGGGCTCTAGCTATAGGCCTTACCAAAACAGATGACCGAATCCAAGTTTCCCCTTCTAGATCACAAAGAGCACACATCAACACTTCAATGTTAAAAAAAAAAACTGTGTTCAATCTCTTCTAGTGGGCGAAATATCAATTACCAAAAATAACAACCAAAGGATCGTGTTTGGGACGAATATTTTGCTTTCCAAATCTTTTTCCACTTGGGGGGGTCCACCCAAAAATCTATTTTGCTGATCCCACTGATAGGTAAAAAGAACCAGGCTTTCGGTTTGGAAACCATAGCCAAGTATCAACCGTATTCTCAAGGGGAATAGGAACCAAACAGTAAATTCAGCTTGCAAATACCCCAATCGGTATCCACAGGTTGTCCTTCAACTACGAATTATGTTCCCAATCCACACTTTTTGGCACAATCATTTTTAAGAAGGGATTTGCTATTAGCAAAAGGCATACCTCTCAGAGAGTGTTGAACTGCTCGGTCCACAAATTCTGCTTATAAGAAACCGCCAGCCACCCCCATTTCGTTCATAAGGCATTACTTACGTCCTCTGTTCTCTGAAACCCAAGCCCTACCAAATGGAATCCCAGGACTTAGAGAGAGTCAATCCTCTACCACCATTCTCGTTACCCAAACAGAATGTTTTCGTGGCACTATCAATCGAGGAACAAGTTTTCTTAGGCACGCTTTAGGCCTCAGCCAGTAACATTGCATGTCAATCGTTAGAAGGGGAAAAAGAATGTAATTAAAATGGTAAATAAAAACAAATAACGTTGGTATCCTCAGGATGACTAATGAATAAGAAAAAGGTAAATGTCAAAAAGATAACGAAGGGCAGAAATCATGACTCCTGAATTTAATTTAAAAACAAAAAAAAAAATAATAAAGAAGAAAAGAAAGCCATTTAACATTTAATTATTGATTTACTCTGTACATATAGAACAAAGGAAAACTATATCCTCACATCCGTCCATTTTCCATCTCTACAAAAATTAAATTTCCCTCGAACCACATGTTATCACCCTAAATTTTTCACATTTGAAAAAAGCAACGACTTTCGTCACTCACCTATTCGCTGACTTACGAATTCACGCATAAAATACCCAAGCCACAACCATCAAAGGCCCTGCCAAGTCGACAACAAAAAAATGCAGAAGCGGGTCTATTTTGAATGTGCCAGAGAATCCTTCCTCTGTGCAACTCAGGGTATCATTTTCACCTAAATGTTTCGAAGTGTGTCAACTCGATCAATGAGGTCTAGTGCTTTGATCCGGTCAATATCAAAGTCAATGACTGGAACAGAGGACGGTCTTCTAATAGGAAATGGATCTTTTCTAGTTTCACTTGTTGGGGAGTGGCTACTACTCTTACTCAGCCTATGATGCTTGCTTAACCTGGTCTTTGCAGTGTCGAATTCCTGACTCTTGCTTATTCCGGGTGTGAGTTTCCTTTTACTAACATCCCGAAGCATCTCTTGATCTTCAACCGTCAACGTGGGCGACGGACAGTTGGTCTTGCACGAAGATAGCTGAATTGTCTTCTGGTTGGGGGAGCACATAGGGGATTTCACAGGAGACCTAATGCCACCATTTCCTGCCCTTGCTTGGCTGACCAAATGGTGAAGCCACACAACCAGTTCAAGAATATAAGCTTCAGTTTTCTCCTTATCTGCATGGTGTAGTGTCTCGATCCTCAGCAAGTCCGTCTGACCAGTAGGTTTTCGGTTCACATCGGACCTAAAGAATATCAATCAGAAAAACTTGGAAAATATGAGAAAAAAGAATTTTAGAAAAAGTACCAAATGTATGACAGCTTACCCTGTGTTGGCCCATTCTCCAACCCAACCAAAGCCATGATGAGCTCTATTTGGACAAAGTTGGAAAAGAAAGACTCATACGTCAACTTTTGAAACAAATAAGTTGGAAATAAAAATAATTAGAAAATATGAACACTGATATCAATTTAACTGTAGGGTGGGGAATATAGATTCTGGTTACCCATTTCAAATTTACAAAGTTCCCAAAACAGTGGCCAGATAATGCTCCGAAGGATCAGTCATTTCTCTTGGGAAGAAAAGCAAAATAATTACTTTCCTACCCTTCCTCATCACATATCAAGAAAATATATGCGACTTTTTTGCACTGGAATTTTAAGGGAACAGAGCAAATTATAAAATGGGGAACCAGATATCGTCAACCCCAACAAAAAATTACTCTCAGACAATTGCTTGAAGCTTTACTTGGTCGTATTATTTGCAATGGGGACAAGCCAACGCAATGTTTTCTCCATTTCGAATTTGATTTGAACGATTGTAAGCTGCAATAAAAGCATGTACAGAAAAGTGGAAAGATCACTACATAGGGAGAAAATTATGAACAGCATATTCTGAATCCAGAGTTGTTACAACAATTAAAGACTAAACATAAAGAACTTCAACTGATTATTTAAAAAGAATTAAAGTTACCTCTTCCTTGACTTGAAATGACTGTAATTTTGCACGCAAAGCTGACTTTATACTAGGCGGAAGCCCTTGATATAAAGCATCCCTTGTGTTAGGGGGCACAGAACTTGATCGCGACACCTGATTACATTTAGATATTACAGGCAATTCTTGCCATAAACCATGTTGCTCAAGCATCTAATTTAAACTTAAACCTTCGAGGGCAAAAAGTCTCAACCAAATTTTTGCTAGACATCTCAGCACTAAGTTTGAAAAGCATAAATTTACTTGTGAACTATCAAGATAAAAGAATTCCATCTACATTCCAGTAATGAGCTTCAAAGAAAGATAACAGAAGTGATGACGAGAGAATGAGATAGTGGTATCAGGAACATGTCACATAAAACAAGAAGAACATAGTTCCAAAAATTAAAGAGGGTACAATCCTCTATCGAACACTCAGAATTTAAATTTTCTAAGTAAAATATACAAAGAGATTTTGAAATTGTCAAGAGAAGATAGTTTTCACGAGCTCATAGCACAAAATACTTATATCCTTTACTCGATCCAAATTGGACGATGCATAGAAAACGAGAAACATTAAATAATGACAGAAAAGACTAAAAAGTACAAGTGCATGTACAATTCTTACAAGGGTATCAATTTGAGTAATAATATTTGCATAATGCAATGCAAGACCAGCAGAACCCAACTTGCACTGTAAACCTTTTATCGGTTTATTACCATCTGCAAGTCACAGCAAAAAGAAAACATGAGTATCACCTAATAAATAAACAAAGCCAATGAATATATTTTTCACAGGAAACAGAAATTGACCTAAAAATTGGAAAAGATTATAAAGTAGAAATATTAGGATAGAGAACAAGGTATACCCGCAGAGAAATGAGAGAAAAGAAAACTACATTGACTCATCTAATACAAAAAGAGACCAATCCTTGTGTAAATTAAACAGAAAACACACCCAAAACTCCTTAGTGACAAACAGCCACTTACAACCAACATGCTTAATTATATCGCACAACTCATCAACTGTATACTCAATGTCCTAAAAAAAAATTCATCGATTTTTTTCCAAATCACAAAATCCAAACTAAAGTCAACACGGCAACACTCCAAATAATGTTCCCCGTCTATTAAACCTAAAAATAAATAAATAAAAAGCTAATAAATAGATATCAGACGTATTATCTATTGCATAAAGATCTTAAAAAAAAATTGCAACATAAATACTGTTTATGCACCTGAACAAAATCTTCCAAAAATTCAATTGTTTCTTTCTAACAAAAGTTAAACCTCATCTATTGTCTTTTTTTCCACTTTGAGTCCTCCCGCACCTCATCTAGTGTACTTTTTCCCCTCTTAAATGCAAATTAATTTGAGGTACATTAAACAGGCATGAGAAATCACAACAAATTCTCTTCACCCTAATTTTACAGCTTTTAGGAAGAAAACTATCTGCAAAAGTGGCATTTTAAGAAACAATCATCATTCCATAATCCATCCCAAAAATAGAAGATAATAACAATAATCAGAAATTTGATCCAATCTTTTTAATGCATACCAGCACTACCAAAGGCTTCGTGAATCTCCACATGTAAGAAATGTACTACATCAACAAGCTTCTCCATTACCTGTAAATACAATTCAAAGATTGATCTTTTGGAGGGAAAACATTTTCTATAAAAGTGAAAACATGGCTAATCCTATTATGGCTGCATTTAAGAAAAGTCTTCAGTTTTATAACTTCTGAAATAGTCAATAGTATCAGAAAATAAGACAAGTTGATTAAACCATCCATTTTCAAGAACTCCATAAACAAGTACTATAGAAGCAATGCCACCTCTTCCAGAATCTTGGACCAGAGGGATTTTTTCTTCAAGTTTCTCACATGCTTCCTTTGACTCTTTAATTCTGCTCTTAAGATGGCAAGGCTGTCTCCTACATGTCAAAAGATAATGACATAAAAGCAAACAACTGTTGCTTAACTAGAGTTACAATTGCCTAAATTGGCAAGCAAACCACGCAAATATCTCTTGTATAAATTTGAATAAAAGGATGAAATTCACGTTTTCCACAGAAGTTCATAATTCGTATAAGACATATTTAAGCAGGCTGCAAATCCCAAAATCAGATGAGAGAAAAAAAATCCTACAGATATGCTAGCTTGAATCTACCAAGGTCTTTGAATGCCCAGGACCAAAAAGTCCCAAGAGCAGAGCAAAGAAATTTTTAAAAGCAATTAAATAAGCTTTGAACTCTCAATATTAGCAAAAAGACACAATTTCATATTAAAAATTTTGGAGCTTGTAATAGCAAAGTAAAATTAGGCCTGGACACAGCCAAACCAGAATGATCGACTATTTATATGTTCTTTGATAAGACTTGCTATTTCTCATGTTTCAGTGGTTATATTACAGATTTCTCATTAGCAAAATGTTCTCCCTTTTTTCAATTTAATTCATCATCATTCTCTAAAGTTAGATCTACACTAAATAGAAGGAAAAAAAAAAAAAAAGGTATTGCAGCATCTGCAATACAACAAAAATCTTTCCCATTAAAAAAATAACTAAATATCACTATGAGTCTATTTTATTTAAGCTTCTTTGTTTTACACTTTTAAGAAAATAACTTTTTTTTAGATAAACGGATTGGCTATGTGCACAAATACTAATAGGATAATATTCAAAAAGTATGTACACAGTTTATCACAGTCCCATATGGTATATATGCAATTGTTGTGGGAACAAAACTTATCTTCATCATGTTACAGAACAAAAGTTCTGTCATATGCAATTACTGACTCTTCAAAATACTATACTTACAGATTATAAACAATGTAAAATGTTAAGGATGTAAAGTGGAGCTCACTGATTAGGATTTCCCAAAAATGCGAGCATATTTTTTTTATTCATTTACATTTACTCATTCTTTAATTTCGAACGTCTTTGTTAAAGTAATGAAGATAATTCATTTACCAAAAGAATAGAACTATAGCCTAAAAGCATACAAAGAGTAGATTCTACTTAACATTTATTGTTTTTGCTTCACTAAAATAAGTTATTTCATCTTTAGTTTCTATGTTACTATTACATTCATTTCATTTTACACAATGAAAAATAAACGTGGACATATATGGTGCAATGTATGCCTCAAAATTAGTACTATACAAAAGGCCGAGCTAAATATATTGATTCTATGTATTAGTAGGCCTCAGAATATCTTTTTCTTTTTCCTTGTTTAATTCCAAGTGAGGCCTCAGAATTAAGCGACAAAACAAGAAATCAGTATTTTATTTCTGGACAAAGCTTTACCACACATGGTCATCTTCCAAAACTACACCTCTTAAAATGAAGAATAGAGTACCTTTACAAGCAAGAATGGTAATGAAATGAAATTGGAACGTTCAAAAGGAATACAACACAGAACTTACCTCTTTGTGCAGCATTCGAGTTATCCTCTTCATGATGTTTACGTCGATAATCTTGTTCAAATCTGTCCAAAGCATGTAACTCATGATATAATTCCTGCACCCAAAGAATGAAAATAGTTTCCTTCAGTTAAATCCCAGAACATAAATTAGTCAATTAAGTTATACTTAGCAAAATAAGTTGTTAATGACTATTATGCTGTCACAACATTTCATCAACATCATTCTTCTCAGAAATATCAAACCTATCTAGCCAAACCCCAGTCATATTTGCATATCAAGGGCCAAAACTTCAATTTCACTGGTGGCAGTTCACATCAAATGCCTAAAATATCTGGTAGTTAGGTGCAAGATCTTTAAATTTAGAGCATATAATGTCTTTCCTCTTAAAACCGAGGGACAGGTTATTATGGATTATATGTGCTTATTATTAATTTTGTATGATCTCTCAATTTATTTTCAGCTGATAATATGAAGTTAATGTCAAGGTAACAAAGTAAGGAAACACTGATGTAGGACATAGAAAAAATGAATATAGAGAAAAAATAGAAAAACATCAGGGAAGAAAAGAGTACCACGAGGAAAAATTAATGTATAATTTATCCAAACTCTTCTAAATTCTACACATAATCTTGCCTATGTACAGATAATAGGAACTTAACTCTTAAGAATTTCAAAAAACTAATAACAAATAATATCCTAAAATAACTCTAATTGACAAAATACTTAAATATCTAACATCCCACATTACATCAAACATATCTAGTTAATAAATCTGAAACATCTACAACAAGGAAGCTGAGAAATCAGCGCTAGAAAAGGCTAAATTTGCATGGAGAGGAGCCAAATTAACTTAAAGGCCAACGCTAAAAGGCTCAATTTTCATGGAAAGGAGTCAAATCAAATTAAAAGTTCAACGCTAGAAACAGTCTCATTTTGCATGGAGAGGGGCCAAATTGACTTAAAGGCTTTCAACTACTTTTTTCATAAGAAACGAAAACTTTAACAGATATAGATAAAAGACCATTAACAAAAAGACAAAAATAAAAGATAACCAGTTACCCTCACAAAAAGAGCAACAAAAATGAATGAGTTACAAGAAATTAGCAAACCCCAAAACTGATCAAAGAAAATGAATTATGCTTTAATTCTTTCAAAGAAGAAATGCAAAGCGAGACCCAAAGGTTAATCTTCTTCCACACCCTCTAGTATATCATTTGAGCAGTCCTCAAAATGTTGTTTGATAATATGAAAGAAAAAAGACTTCAACTAGTGGCCAAGTATTGAAAGAAAAAAGAAAAAAAAAATGTTGATATTGCTCAATAGAAATTTGTCTTAATAATGCAAAGTACAAAGCTTCCAAGCCTTCAGGAAACTTAAAACTTTTCAGTTATAAATTCAATATTACTTTATACAAATTTTTTAAAGGAAATTTTTTTATTTATAAATTTCATTTAGAAATCAGATCTTCAGCAGACTGAGCAACCAAAGATATTCAGTTCTTTTTGGATATTCAGTGCAACTTTACAAAATAGAAAGAATACAAAAAGGAACCTAACCAAAGGTTCAGTTCACCACAAGATAACGCTGAACTCGGCACTATACTCTCATACACTCTAATACATATATAATGCAGTAGATAATCAAAGAACAAACCACTGAGCCAAAAGGAAAAAAGAACATCAAAGTATTGGAATTTTAACTCCTACAAAACAACTCAAAATTCCAAGTATTCTTCTTCCTCCATTGACCCATGGAACACAATAAAAGAGAATCAAACAAAACTTTTTGACACTCCTAGGAACCCTACACCCATCCATTAACTTGGCACGTCTTGTACTGAGTTTAGAGTAACCTTGGACATCCCCAAAAACAGAAAGCACTGTGGACCACGATCCCAGGCCACCAAACAGTCAAGGAGATGATTTACAGTACAAGGCGGTACTTCATACTGATTCCCATTCAAACAAAGCCAATTCAATAAGAGCTTTTGTTCCAGAACAGCTCTCTAAAAGAAGTCCCCCACATGAGAGTGGAAAGGCAATTTAAAGAAGCTACATCTCCAAAGTTCCTTTTCAGGCACCCAGCCACCATATCTGATCCATAATTTTAGATTGAACAATTGTTGGTAGGAAGATTAAGAGAGTCAGAGACTAGCACCGCTATCTCACAATCTTGTGAAGCCCTGCAAGAAAATCCCAATTCCAAAACAATCCCCTCGGAGGCAACTTGTCACTGATCTTACCATGTATAATCCCAAATAAGGTCACAAGTTAAGCTAGTCAACACCAAAGATTCAACAAAACTGCATCAATCCTAACTCTCCCACTTGGAACCTGAAGTGCTTCGAGAAGACTCCTCACCCAAACTGATATCAACTCCTAAGTCATACTCATACAAGATCTTCACCTAGTAAGCCAACCCACTTCTTGCTTGCAGACTTCCTCAATTATTCTCATCCTAGTTAGCTTTGTGTCTCTCCAAATTCTCTTTAGTGCCCTAACTAAAGAAAACCGTCTTCGTTTTAGGGACTTCATTTCTTTTCCACGTCACAGAATGAACATTCTCCTCTCCATCTCATACAAAGTCCCCTCAAATCTTCTATTGGCCATGCATTGATATAAAAGATAACATACTTTTCAACTAAAATGAAAATGATGCAACCATTTTCTGTTAAACACACTCTTCATAAACCAAATTGTATCACAAACATAAGATATCTCCAACGTAGGGTCCTATAAAGACTTAGATCAAGCAAATATGCCTTGATGACTATTAGGCCCTGTAAAGACTTAGATCTAGCATAGACACATAGATGAAGGCTCAGGTTAATAGTGAGGAAGCTACTGACTTTATAACCCTCAAAGAAACAAAGAAGGGAAACAAGAAAGTTTAGTAGTATTCTGCATAGAAAATTTATGTGTATACACTCACAGCTGTATACTGAACCAAAGTCATCAATTGCTGCATCAGTGTTTCTGTATCTTCCTTTAATTGCTTCTGTGGTGTAAGTTCTGAACCCAACCTATATCATAAAGAGATAACAAGAGTGAATTTGATAACCTCGTTTAAGAAGTTACAAAAGAACACATACAAGGAGAAAAAAACGAACAAAACCAAAAACAATAAAAAAAAAACAATAAACAAAACAAAAATAGACAAGATTACTTCTCAAAATATCGATCCAAATTGTGCCACTGAGGATCTTTACAACGATTTCCAAAACGTACCACTTCACCGGTAAATACTTTCAGTTCGTCTCTGTCAAAATTGTTCCCAAAAAAAAAGGATTAATTGCCCCCCTAACTTAGACAACCTCAAAACCAAAGGTTAGAAAAAATAATGTCGTTAAAAGAAAATTAGAATTGAAGCAACATAATTTCTCTGGATAACCTCTTGTCAGATGCAGCAATTCTCAGGAGTTCATCCATATCTTGCGATATTAAGTTCTGCACTCCTTCTGACGTCAACACATCCTCTTTTAAACGTTTAATGTTATCTTTTGAAAGGGATTCCATTAGATTTGAACCTTTAACAATTGTATTAGCAACTTCAAATGCCAGTATAGAAATTTTGTTCCCTTTTGTCGTTACCCCTGATGTAAAACTGCTACTAAGATTCAAATTTGTCATGCTACTACCAAGAGTGTCCAAAACTTCTACTGCCTTCCCAAAGCCAACAGTACCGGCCCTACCCAATAGTGAGCTCACTTCTGATACCTATACCAAAAAGTAACATAATCAGTCAAATTAGAAAGATAGCTAGGTATCTCCACATTTCTTAAAAATAATGAAACTGCAGCAAAATATTGCATCCATTGCTGTAACAGGCATTCCTTACCATGCAGCCTAAACTATTTCTATCTATGAGGGAATGAAGATCTCAAGTGTAAAGGCAAGCCATGAATACTAATTCTTCTTTTATGGGAACGCAATGTCTTCTTGACTTCTAATTCTGATAAGCAAATAAAGAACTTTGTCCAACCAACCTAATTGTTTGAATATTTAATTTTAACAAAAAATATGAAACCAATCATTTATTTTTTATTTTCAAAATCCCTCACTCCCCTGGCACCAAAAAGAAAAAAGAAGAAAAAGAAATATGAAAGATCATAGCCCATGTACAAGGGCATAATTTGAAACGGATTTCTTTTTTTAAAGGAAATGGAATGTGGGATGCAGGATGCATAAAAAGAATCAACCAACCAAACAAAGGCCATTTTCTACCCCACATGAAATGTCACATTTGATCAGTGTTGTTCAGTACTCCAACTTGTTTCTTGACCTTGTTTAGACTTCTTATAGGATTAATGTATAAGTTCAAGAAGTTGATGAGAGGCCTCTTTGATAAGGGATGGATGACGGCCATAAAATTCATTGGTGGTTTGTGTGTAAATCAGGCAATTTAGGAAGGTTGGATTCTGACTCATTTAAAATGGAATGTAGCATTGTTAAGAAAAACAAAAAAAAAAAAATGGAGATTTCTTTTAGAGCAAGATTTTGCTGGTTTGAGATTAACTTAGTTCTCCTCTAACTAAATCTTTCCTACCTTCTCTGACAGAATGCCTTAAGCCTCCATCCAGTCCTTGCTCTCTTTAATTAACTGACTCTGACAATTCCTTTACTTAGAACTTACTGAAACCGCTAGAATGTTTCAAGTCTTGTAGCAGAAAAGATTTCTTTTCTCTACAATAGTTTAGCACTCATTGGCATGCATACATTTACGTAACACTAATCAAAACCTGGAATGCGTTAACAACAACCTTGGTTCAGATGTTCAGTTAAGACAATGAGTTTTGTCAATTATCACTTTCCCGTCTCCTGCTCTCTTATAGTGATAATCATGTCCACAACTCCTATTATGACATGAAAAGTAGGAAACGTTCCCCAACTCCCACAACACTTGGCTGGCTCTCTAACTGGAAGATCATTTACCCATTTAAAGCATTTCAGTTTTCTTTCATCTGCTTCCAAGCATGTCCTATCCACATAGACTCGGGGAAGCAGATATGCTAACTACAATCTTTGCAACCAGGAAAAAGAACCATTACAGTAAGAACAAAGATTGCAAATTATTACATTTCAACTTGCACAAAATTGAAAACTCTTCAGGATTATATCAAATATGTGATTACAACAATTTACTATACAAATTGATGCGATTACAGCAATTTACTATCCTTTCTTCTATGGCTTCAATTTATTGTAATCGCTGCATGATAACTCACAAAGTAAGGTTCCAAAGTAACAAATGTATTGCAACTTCAGGAAAACCAGATTAACAAATATCTTAGTAACATACAAAGCAGTGAGAAAAGAACAAATATGTTAAGTTCAGACTTACCTTTGCGACAGCAGCCTGCTTAGACTTGGCAGATCTAGATTTTTGTGACAATACCCTAGATAATCGAGGAATCCCATCATTGGTATCGTCCGAACCAAGCCCGTAAGGAACTACACTGACCTCTTGAAAAGAAAACGGATCACGTAACTGCATATCCATGTTATTACCAGCAGAAGATGGAGTCGAATTGCTATCCGGTTTCACGGGAAGTGCATAAGTCCCATTACTGGAATGGCCATTGACATGAGGATAGCTTTCAGTGAGATCATTATTTACATTGACATTGTCGATAGAGGATGATCTCCTAGTTCTGGAGCATATCCCACCCATTTTGGTTCACCACCAAAATATAAACAGTCCACTAATTATTCACAACTTCCATACAAAAAAAGAGCCAATAATTGATGTGCCCCTGAATAATCAAAAGCAACCCTTTTCGCTATCAATGATTCCAGACTCTAAACTGATCTAATCCAAAGCTATGGATTCATCAATATCCAAACCCAAACTCTACCAGAACTATTACCACAATACCAATTGTGATCAAGACTGAAGCTCCAATCCATCAAAACTCTAGGTCAATGAAGCTGGAAACAAAGTAACACACAACTCAATATTCAGAAAAAGGGGGAAAAAGTAGAAAATCATATCTAGGGAACAAATCGACAAGACCCAGTTCCATGAAACACAACAAAAATATGAATAATTAAAAATTTTCCCATCTTTATAACTAACAAAGGTACTCACAGGACAATGGCTAATAGATTCAAATAAAAAACCCAGAAAGGAAAAAGCCAAAAATGGAGCATACCAGCTAGAGAGGAGAGGAGATGAGTTGGATCTGTGAGAGCATGAAGGAGATTTCGGTCTGTAATTCTTCCTCGAAGCAAAGGGAGAAGACGACAATGGTGATACGGACTTTGATGGCGATGGTAAATATTATTATAGGGGAAAAATAAAAAGGAAGAATAAACAGTTGAATATATATATATATATATATATAGGAGGAGGGAGTTGGAAGAAATGTACAGTGGAAAGGGTTACGGCAGAGAAAAAGAAAACCGAACAGGATGAGATAGTAGTGGTGCCACAGTGAGTCAGCTTCGCCTTCTATATCTATCTATCTAGCTTTGGCTATGGTGGCTCCGAGGCACAATGTCTCTTTTTCTTTTTCTTTTTCTTTTTCTTTTTCTTTGTTTGTAGACCTGAGAGAGAGAGAGAGAGAGCGAGAGACTGAAGAGATGACTTTGTGGGTTTGACCATCTCACATCTCTCTCTCTCTCTCTCTCCTAATTAACCATGGTTATTATTGCTTCGGCCGACTTTGAGACTCACCCCTTTTAAGTCTTTATTATTATTAACCTTTGTGATTCTCATTTTCACTCTCGGCTCTGGCGCGTGCTGTATAAGCTCCTTGGTTTTCATTATAATTGGGTAAAACATCGTTTTTTTATTGTGGGAAGAGGTATTCGTATTTTGACATTTGTTTAATTTGTATTTTATGTTTTATTTATTATTAATATTAATTTTTAGATTTAAAATTTATTATAAATTTATATTTTAATATTTATTTAGAGTAATTTTTATCTTATGTTTTGTTTATTATTAATATTAATTTTTAAATTTGAAATCTATTATAAATTTTTACCCTAATACTAATTTAAAGTAATTAATTTACCATGACGTCATTTAAAAAAATTGAAAATAAACCACATAAAAAGTAATCTGAAAATTAATTTATTAAATTATTTTGGTAAATTAACTGCTCTAAATTAGTGTCAAAGTATAATTTATAACAAATATTAAATCTAAAGGTCAATGTTAATAATAACTAAAACATAAGATACAAATTGAACAAACTATCAAAATATAAGATATAACAATAATATTATCACTTATTTTAACAATAACTTGGTGAACTTGTAACTATATAATTCTAGCAACACTCTTTTTTATATGAATTCTATAATAATTTATAATATCATTATAATATAATTTTTTAACGTGATCTACGTATCAAAAAATTAAGAAATGAGACAAATTAATAAAAAGGAGAATAACTTCAACAATGTTTTAACTTTAACTAACGTGCCTCTAATTTGTGATTGGAAAGTTTATCATCGTATATAGACTATAAAAGTAAAAGCACGGACCACATGTCAATTAATTATTGTTAACAGATGTGGAGATTTAATAATATTAGATCCGTTAAATTAGTTAGCAAACTACAAGAATTTCACTAATGGATAGGTTTTTTCTTTTCCAACTTAGATGAATAGTATTACTCTTTGATATTTAATTTAAAATCATGTCACATTATTTGGTAAAAATATTTTGAGTGAAAATGAGTATACGTAGAATTACACAACTTTAATTAAGTGATATCTCTCTCCTTTATTTGAAATAAGCAACAAGCACAAAAAAATAATAATAAACAAACAGAAAATTATAATATGATTAGCAATATTTATATTTGTAATTAGATTTTGTAGAAAAATTTAGAATAATTCAAATGATCCTAACTAGTTTGTGTTTTGGATTATTATATTAATCCAAAGCTATGATGGGTCCATCTAGATTTTTTATAGACATAAATTGGCATCTTGAATGTTTGACTACATTTATAAGTATTAGCGTTACTCAAAGAGGATAATTAAGAAAAATAATATAATCATATATATAACTTATAATGAATCTTCAACGTTAAATCTTCTGATTGAAAATTCTATTGTGTATAGATTCTAATTGAGTTATAAATGAGTTTAAGTTATACTTATTTGATATACCAAGAGTGGATCTCTTAACCTTAGCAATCCTTTAATTCTACAATTTTATATCTCTAATTTTTATTTCTGGATTTCATAACATTGTAAACATCCTTCAACATATTTTTTTTTATCCTTTTAATTATTGTAATATAGATTTAATGGTTTGTATTATTTACTAACTTCCTTATGAATCAACCTTGAACTTACTAGGTAATTTATTACTTTGACACTCCTGTACTTAGGAGAAGACTTTGTTAATTTGAAATAGTCAATCCCCGTACCAGAATAAACAAAAATAAAAAATAATGAAAAAGAAAGAAAAGAAAAATGTTGGACGATGGCATGGAACTCCGGGTGTTCAAGCTTTTTTTCTCCTCTTGATTCTCTCATCCTTTAGGTTTTGGTGTATTTCTATGAGTTTAAGATCTTCAAAATATTTGTTTTTTCATCTTATCTAAAGAGTCCTATTTATAGTTGTTGTGACCTTAGGAGCAATTCAAAAGAGTATTATGAAATTCTAGAGTCTAAAAATATCGAAACACTTTTAAGTCAATCTTTTCATCAAAATTTCATGATTCTTGATACCACGATGCCTACTTTAAACTTTTCTCGATTTTTTCAAATATACCACTTTTTAGTCCAGATTTTATATTTTTACCTCGTTCTAGCTCAGCTTTTTGATTATTAACTCGTTTCAACATAGTTTCAGTTCCTCTATACATCTATATGCATCATCTTTTGATACTATAAAAGCACTTTAACTTACATAGTCAATTATCCTTAACAGATACACGTTCTCTTCTGCTCATTAGAGTTTTATATAAATATTTAGATTGATCTAAGAGCACCTGCTAATCAAGTGTAGAAGCATAATTGTCATTTATTTTTTATATTCTAATTTTTTATTTTGAAGTTTATCTTTTTAAAATGTTTCTTATTATCAGATATCATATTTTTCTTCTATTAAGCAAATGTATTATTAGTTTGACTATTACATAATTATCTCTAACTACTTGGTTGAATATGGGACCGTTTAAGTTTGTACTTGGTATATGAAATTTATTTATGTATTTCAACATAAGTTATATGGTAATTATATTAACAAATAATATTTATGAGGATAAAACTATAGAGGAAGTACTATGCATACACTATTTTTAGATGCTTTACCTCCTAAAAATATTACTAATGGTTAATTTGGTTGTATCAAGAAAGTCAAAATTCAATAACTAACTTTACTGAATACTTAATGCTAATATTTAATTATCCAAGTACTTATAACCAACTAGGATGATATTTACTATGTAAATATAATAATCATGATTTCTATGTCTATAAATATCTTTTTATCCATATCTTTAAGTATATATTATCAAGTTATTGAGTGCAAATTATTTCTTTTAGATTATACTCATTAATAGCTCAAATTATGGACGAACCACAACCGCCCCCTGAATTTTTTTAAAAATTATATTCTCCTCTTAATTTTATCTAAAAAATTTATTTTAATACTTTATTTGTCGCCCTGAATCTTTATAAATATAGTTTTTATTCTTTTTATCAAAAATAAAAAATTCGATAATGCCTCTAATATGACCCACTATTTTCTTTTAATTTCTAAATTTTACTTATATAATTTTAAAATACTAAATTTTACCTATATTTTGGATAATTTTTCTTTGACCTCACTTTAAATACGTTTTTAATTTTATATCGGTCTATATTGACTAATATGTTCTAAAATTAGATAAAAGATAGATTAGAGTATGCCCCCCTAAAAAAAAATTTTTGGCTCTCTTATAAATATGAGTTTATCATTTATTTCAAGATTGAGATAAATATCTTTAGTTATCTTTTGTGAATATATATATTTCATAAAAAAGATTTAATATAATCATGTTTTACTTGGTTATGTTTAGTACATCTAATATATAATAGAACTTCTATTCAGAGTTGATACATTGATGATATTAGACTTATCACTCACAAGTAGACTATTAAGTGTCTACAAACTTTTTTCTAAAAAAAGTACCAAACTTTTAATTTGAAGGTCGTGAACTAATTTAAACTAGATAGATAATTTTATTCACCACACATAATATATTTGTATGGATAGATTTTTTATCTTAAGAGCCTTGAAATGTAATCTTACTTTGTAAATACTGCAAGAAATAGATAAGACAAATTTTTTTTATTAGCACAAGAAAATAAGAGTTTTACCTGTATAATTTTGTGCAAGTGAAAATTTTAAATATGTAGGTAAAGAATTTTATCCACACTTTTCTTTACCTACACATTTGAAAAAATATCAGGGCATATGGGTAAAACTATATAAGGAAAGATGCTTTTACCTAAATATTGCCTTTTTTTCCCCTCCTTAAACATGGTATATTTGTGAGTAAAACAAACATTGGTTGTATATGTACTATGTACAAAATAGATATTAAATGTGTACTATATTAAAGTAGGGCTATAATAGATATGGTGTAGATATTGATGTGGTGATTAGATGGATGCTAATATGACAATGAGGTGAGATGGATACTAAGTTGAACATTAATGTGGCAATTAACGTGTAATTTCATATTAACATGATAGTTATATGCTATATGACACGACAATACACGTGGTGTATACGTGTCAGGTGACTTAGATTTCTATGTAGCCATGTATACTTAAATTTATGACTTGACAGATGACAATTCCATGTCATTATCAAAATGTGTAAGTAAAAGTTTTAAGATGTGTAGGTATAATATTTTTAATTTGTGGGTAAAGTATTTTTGATGTATAAGTAAATTATTTCTAATATATGGCTAAAATTATAAAATGTGTGGTAAATTCTAATTAACTTTTGTTAATTAACTATATATAGTTTTAGTAGCAATTCTAATCAATTTTAGTTAAATAATTATATTTAATTTAAATTTAAACAACTTAATGAATGAAATCATAATTCATTAATATCATGTCATAATATAATCTACTTAATAAGAGCTTGTTTGACATAGTTTCCAAAGATATTATAGGATTCAGAATTTACATTAAGTATTTGGATGGATTATCATAAGATATTTTTTTATTTAAAAGATTTTTTTCAAGGAAATATGGAATCACCATCTTTTCTAAGAAAATTTTCTAATATTTTTATTTTAAGACGTAAAAATTATCCAAAACAAGCTCTAAATAATTTATCAAAAGGTCAAAACTTAATATTCAGTAATGTTAAAAATATAAAATGGTAAAAGTATACATCAATGGCCCATGTAGCATGTGATCGAAATTTTTCACCAATATTTATTGTAAAATTTTTAAATTTTATGTAGCTGAAAATATGTTATCAACAAATGAGAGAACTAAAATAAAGTTTGAACTAACTAGATAGTATGATCTAACTTTTTATTCATCTCAAAGAGTATAGAGTATACACATGAGTCTATTAATCACTCAAAAATAAGATGGACATGCAATTGCTAGGTTGAGTTTTTTGTTTACAGTATTTAAAACCAAATCTTAATTTCACATGGTCATATTCAGTACACTTACATTACTGTTTCTATATTAAGTCAGACATTGTCATGAATTAAGGCTAATTTTGAGCCACTTTTTTAACTTGCTCTTTCACCACATTAACATCTTCCTTGTTTACTTTTAAGATCTCTTTCTCGCTCGCGTTGCTTGCTTTTGGATCATTCTATTTTAGCCCAAAACATTAAGATACTTTTATTATTCTTCATTTTGTGCTTAAAGCTCTTAGAATTGAGCTCTAAGAGTGCACTTTGCTCTCCATTAGGGCATTATTTGTAAATTCAGCTTATTTGGCATAAACTTATACCAAAGTATCATCTTGTTTATTTTGGCATCAATAGCATTCTTTTGAGCAGTATACGAAGGCATCAAATTGAGACTCCCGTAGACAATGCCAACTTGATGGCTTTTTCAAAAAGATGCTGAATACTCGTTACTTGGAAGTTGAATTTTGTCATTCTTTGATTAAGCCTTGGATGAAAAGTCTGCAAAGATTCATGCTTAAGTTAGAAATCTAATGGATAGAGGTTGAATAATAGAAGAAACGATTAGTGAAATTAAAGTTTTCTCCTTTTGTTTATAGGATTTAGCTAAGGTACAAGGATTGAGGTTGTTTCGATTTGGTCCATGTCATCAAAATGTTGTTTTGAGAAGGATCGATGATATTGATTTTCTAAAAGATATATCTTATGAACTTTTAATCATTTTTCATACCAATTAGACATAATAGTAAAGATATAGATAGAAATCAAAGCTATTTCTATTTAGTTTTTCCTCTCTTATAAATCAGTTATGGCTCGTGCAACTTAGCAATGTATTGACTTATATGGACTTGTCAATATACGGAGAGTATGCAAAGTTGTATAATTTAGTCTCGTGCTGATATTTTCCTACTTTAATGCAACAATGAGTTTTGTCTTCACGGTTTATTGGCGAGCAGAAATGGTTCTCACACTAACTAAACTAGCAATTTTATTACACGTTAATTTTGTATTAAATTCCCTACGACAATCACCGTTAGATTTCATATATGTAGCTTTTAATATGTATGTGAATGCTTAGATATGATTTAAATGCAATGGACAACGCATTGTTTGCATAGAAAACCTCCTTATTTCTTAAAGCTTGAAGATGATTTATGGGAAAGAACTTTTTTTTTGGGATGGAGGGGGAGGGGCAAATAGTATGGAGTACACTTCTATATTTGAAAGTTTATTGTCGTAAAACAAGTTGAGATGATGTGCTACTACTAAAATCAAACTATATGTATTTTAAAAAAATAATGCTAGGTATCATACCTATTATCTCACTTTTTTAATATAACCTTATGCAGCAATAATTAAAACATAACAAATTATTTACCAAATAAGATGGTATCAAAAAATCAAGATAAAAAGGTGGTTCTCTAGCATTGAATAACAAGTTCCAAAAAAAATAAAGTAACAAGTTAGTAACTTGATATCACAAACATTTTTATACGATTTGTTGATTTCTACTAAATATACGACACTAATCCATAAGAGAGAGGAAATAGAGCAAGGAAGGACAAAACATTTCCCTTACATGTCTTTACACCCCAACTAGTCACGAGAATCTTAACCTTTTCTATTTAATGTTTATTATTCCTCTATCTTCTCTCACTCATTTCTTTTATATATTAGCAAACATAGCTTAAACGAATATTTTGAATGTATGTGGTAAATCAAACAATAAAATATGCAGAGTAATAGTCCAATTATCGAAAAAATTATCACAACTTAGTTGTGAGAAGGACAAATGAGGAAAAAAAAAAAAGAAGAAGAAACAAATAGACATGCAAAAAAAGATGGATAACACGTGGTAGCAAGTGGAAGCTTGGTATCGTTTGCAAAACTGTCAATAATAATAACAATAAAAACAATACTCCCAAATTAGAACAGATTGTTTGCTTCCTGTTGGCATCTTCTAAAAGAGGTAATCCAAAAACCCATACTCATCATCAAACTCCTACAGTTCTTAGATCATTTCTAATGTATTTATGCTAAAAAGGGTGTATTAATTCTAAATTTAACACGACATATTAAATTTAACACATATTTTTTAGATTTTGCTCTAATACATACCTACTAAAAACTATGATATTTTGTACGTAAACAATAATTTTATTTAGTAAAAAAAAAAATTGTACTATGAACTCCTAATATATAAGCATCCAATTACTAATCCCAAAATTTCCATTTCACATTCGATAAATAATTTTTCACTCTTTCCACTTATGATTTTTTCCATTTTCTTTGTTTTAAGAAATATGTGAATTGCAAGTAGTGAATAAAAGGACTAATTTATAGAAGTTAGTTTGGAAAAAAAATTATAAATAATATTTATTGAAAAGAAAATTAAAAAGAATAGTATACTAGTACCAAATTTGGCATTCTTATAAATGTATATATTTTTTAAATTTTAATAGCGACAATATTATAAAATTTGACACACTATAATGGCAACATTAAAAATTTTAACATATGCTATAATTACAAGATTATAAATTTTAGCATATACTAAAATTTAACATATGCTATTCTTCGTGTCATATTTAACACAATAAATAGAATAAGCATACAACAAGAGACTTTTTTTTTTTTTTTCACTAAATGCTAAAATTGAGCATCGGCATGAGTTATCGCATCCCATTGGAGATGCTCTTCCAGGATCTCTTCTCGTGGTGGAACCAAATTTAAAATATAAATGATAAATGTGGAAAAAGGAGAAGTTCATCATGAAAGTACATATTATCAGTTAGAGAACCTTACAGGTAGGCACAAAAATTATGGTCATAGAGGATTTGATTCTCAATTAAGCAGCTAAGAAATTTACTTCCCAAAGAAACTGGGGACCATGCCCACAGAAAAATTTCGTTCGGAATATTGTGGGGAATTAGTTAACCATTGTGGGAGCAGATAACTTGGAAATGATTAATTTGGCCAGAACCGAGGAATTCATCAGAATCCAACTGCTTCGAGCACATAACTAGAGCAAGCTGGATTGAATTACACATCTCTGCTTATTTGGCATCGCTATCATTAATCTGGCTGCTGCTGGGAAAAATGAAGAGAAGAATGAAAAGAAAGAAATTAATAAATAGATGGTTGAAACTGAAGCTGAAATTGTTTTGTAAGAAGTCTGGTACATATAAAGCATAAGCGTAACACAAGAAATTCAATACTAAGAGTTGAAAGTACCACTCTTGAACTGCCTTCGCCATTAAACCCAGAGATGAGATCTTCCAACTCATCAATGATGGCCAAGTAGCAGAAATGGTATTGCTCCTAATGGACAAAACAAGTGAATAGCCAAATATGAATTTGCAAGGAAAAACAAAACAGTAGGAGTGGCATTCAGAAATCCTCGAAGCTCTTTTTAAAGAAAAATGTACAGAAACACAAACAAGACATATATACACATACTCACGAAAGGAAGAAGAAGAATAAACGAGGAGTATCGCCATTATAGCTCATTGTTTAGTTGTCTTATTATTGATACCTAACCATAAGCCCCATTAGCAATATGAAAAGGCAAACGATCCTTGTTTATTGCCAAAGAGAATTGTTCAATTGCCTTGTACCGTTACCTTAATGGCTAATCAGAAGATCCATTTCTAAAAAAAGTATTAAAATGATTTTAGCTGGAGAGCGCAACTTTACTGATAACACGTGCCTACAATCAGTAACGCAATACAGATAACAAGAGACTCTCTCTCTCTCTCTCTCTCTCTCTCTCTCTCTCTAATTATAGATTTAACTATCACTGTATTTAAAGAGATAATTGTTTAGTACTTTAGTTGACATAGAAGTTCATTAGCACAATCTCTCCAGCTAAATCATTCAGCAAAGGGCCAACACCATACAATTTTCTCTCTTCCCCCTCTCTCTCTCTCCAAATCAAATTATAGATCTATGTATCACTGTTTTTAAAGATGTAAATATCATTGTTTTTTTGCATAGAAGTTCATTTGCACAATCTCTCCAGCTAAATCATTCAGCAAAGGGCCAACACCACACAATTCTAATGCATAGAAAGGTTGACAAGAAAAATTACTAGATTCCTTTTATTTAGTTTATCTCATATATAGTAAAAGTTTCTAATTAATTTAGTCTAATAAAATGAAATTTTGTAATTAAATTGTAGTAAATGAGAAAAAAAAAATTATTGCTTTATATTCATACTGCAGGCATACCAACAAGAACTTAACTATTGTGAATAGAATGTCATAAAATATCATTATCAAACAACAAAGCACTACTACTTAAAAAGCAGAGTGTAATTAAACAAACATAACAGAGACTAAAATGCAAATATTTCAAGGGTCAAGTATGTTTTCTTAGTAGATTTTAAACTAAAGACATAGGCCTTGTAAATCAGACTGAAAACAAAAAATAAAAAATCAATACTCAATATATCAAGTTTTGTGATATTTAGAGAAATTTTGGCCATGGCCCTGTGTCTGTTTTAGTACTTGAAATGACCGTGTATAGGCCAATAAATCAGTGATACTGTTAAATTATTTCCAGTATTGCCGATAGTAGGAAATGAAGCACTAAAGAACCAACATATAGGGATTCAATGTAAATCTTTGTGCAAGCAAAAACTACAAGATTAAAACAGGGAAAAGGATCGTCACAGGAATCTCCATCACAGGAAGACTGAAAGAGCAATTGACACTTGAAATGTTTGAATATGAGATCCATAGTATTTTATGCTCTACTTCTATTTTTCAAGAGAACTAGGGTTCATCAATATTCAGTGCATACAGCAGACACCTCCTTGTGAAAGTAAATTTCTTTGATTGTGCAACAGACTTCTTTACTAATACAGGTCCCACTTTTCAGGCTGCACTGACTACTTGTTCACATAAATTTGCCAAGGAACTAGTAAGTAATTTGTTGTCCAGAATTAATAGTTTTAGTCCCATTCCAGTCTCTAAAGTCACCAGAATCAAGCACATCACTAATAGAAAAACAAGTTGAAATCAATTCCTAATATCAGAAGCCAAAAACATAAAATTAAAAAAGGACATCTCTGATGACTGAAGCCAAAGACATAAAATCAAACAAGGGGATCTCTAAGCAAGAATTTACCAGCGTTTGAACCATTCCAATTCGTTGAGACCTAAACGTTGCTACGGTTTTGGTGAGATCTAAAGCAGACATGTCTCCGGCAAGGATTCTTTGAATTGTATTATGAATTGTGCAGTATGTTCCAGTTCTTCCTATACCTGCACTGGGAGTCAGAAGCATGTATGTCAGCTAAAGATGTAGTATGATTACCCAAAAGCAGAGCCAAAAGTCACAAATGAGAATAAACCTGCAGTGAACCACAATTGGGCCAATACTTGGTGGTATTTGATGTATCCTTTTGAAAAGTTCACGGACTGCTAGTGTATCTCCAGGAACACCATGGTCTGGCCATTCAGGATATTGAATATGCAGAACAGACATGGGTGGTTCCTCAGACTGTAGAACAAAAAGAGGAGCCAGTGGGTCCAACACAATAATAAATTTGTTTTGTATGTAAGATCTTGTATGTCCAAATAGGTACACAAGTATTGAGAATTGAAACAATGAGTTAAGTTTCAATCACAAAATATATTTCGGGGAGTCACTGAAACTTAGCTCTTTGAAATGTATTCTGTGATTGAGGAACCAAGTATGGCAGGCCACATCAGGGGGGGAGGGGGAGGGGAGATAAAATAAAATAAAACTATAAATGAATTTTTTTTTAAAAAAAAAATTATAGTTTGCTACCAAAACGCAGTAGAAAAAGGAAATATAGTGTCTATGCTGGACTTTATAAGGTTTGACGTAGTTTGGCATAGAAAATTTTACCACATTTGAGATAATTTATGCTTTTACGTTGCTTTTTCAATAAAGTTATCGTTGCTTTCATCAATGTGCTTCAAATATGCCACCGCAGAGATTGTGAACCTAGGAAAACTCATCTACAATGACCATAAGCGATGATACATTTTGCAATCCGGCATAAAGATAATGTGTACCACCAGGTTCTGAGCCTCATATGTCTGATTTCCAACAAAACTGCCTCAAAAAAACGTTATTTTGAAGTGACGATTTATACAAATCACAGCAGGGTCACAAGAGATGCTCTTTCCCTGCAAAGCTATTTGTCTATCTAGCATCTGGAAGATCCTACAAGCAGTTTTTCTTCTGCTTTGGTTGCCACTAGGAGAGCCACCTAAAATTTGGACAACAAGAGGAAATGTTGAATTCCTGTAGTTCATGGAGGAGAAATTGGTCTATTGCTTGTTCTTTATTTTAATTTATTTTTTTAAGTTTGTGAATTGGAAGAACATTGTACAATTTTGAATCTTGTTGGCTACACTGTGTTTGGTAGGAATGAAAGAAAAGTGGAAGGAAAGAAAATATGAGCAATCAAAGAAAAATGCTTTTCCTCTATCTTGCTTGGTATGTAGGAAGAAAAGAAAATAACAAAATGGTGAAATTACAATAAGCCCATTTTCAATATTAATTTGTTTCTAAATTGGGGATAAAGGTGTAATTGCATATTCATTGTATGTGTGAAAATTTTCTCCCTAGTTTTGTTTCCAAATTGGAGAGGATAAAAACTAGTGAACCCACATGCATTTTTTTCCATCCACTTTTCCTTTCCCTCATCTTTTCGTCCCTACCAAACATCCACAATTCCATTTTCTCTCCAAATTTCTCTTGTACCCTTTTCATTCCTTCTCCTTTTCCCCCTCTATCAAACATAGCCAATCTTTTAAATACCTGGTTGAGGAGGAATTCTGGTCCTCCTTTTATTAATCGAAGGCTATGTTTACTAATCCGTAAAGGGAATAGAGAAGAATAGAGAGGAATAAGAAATAGGAATAGAGAAGAAAAGAGAGGAATAAGAAATAATGGGTGGGAAGGTTACGATTCCCTTTCATGTGTAACCAATTGCTATGTAAACATATGAAAGAGAGACCCATTCTTATTTATTTTCCCTTTCCTCTCCATTCTGGATTAGCAAACACTCCCTACAGGAAAAGATGCCTAGTATATAGGTTTTGCTCATTTCACTCAATTTAACTCTGGTTTTGTTCCTTTCACTCTAATATTTTAAACAAAATTTAAAAAAATAATAAAATAATAAAAAAATAGCTAAATAGTAAATAAATAAAAGAAGAAGAAGAAGAATGGTAGTAACATACTGACTAGATACTAAGAGCAGCAGCCAAAAGTCGTTAAACAATAAACACCATGCCTGAACAAGAAAAAAATATTTCTGAAGCAATATGAACCTACCTCCTTGTAGTTCACCTCCAGATGCCGCAACACTAATGAAGTTTTAGTAGTACTTATCCACTTAGTGCTAATACATATGTTACCGAACTCTCTAGGACCATTTTCCGCCTGAAAATAATCTCCACATTTTACCATCTGCACGTAAAATTTGAAGAACAATGAAAACTCAGAAAGATGTAAGAATTACACAATCATGTTTAGCCAAAAAAATAGATGCTGGAACAGTTATTGAAAAAAAAATGATACTTAGCCAATTAAAAAAGTTTCAGTTGAAAGATACGTAACCACCAAGGTATATTGCTCATCCAAAGGAAAAAAGTTAAAACATCCGAACAACTACAGGTATCAAGTGTCAAGACTATAGAATCAAAGGCTAGAAACTTGATGACCAAAAAATAATAATTACTGAATTGAACTTAACTTTTTTACTTTGATCACAGCGAGAAAAAACAAGTTTGTAAAGAACTTGAGTTGTTCGTATATAAATTAAAACAGGACATTCACAACACTTATAATAAGATAACCTTACTTCATATAAAGAGTTACATCGACTAAGAAAAGTAATAGTATTTTCCATACTCCAGGAAAAAGAATCAAGAAAATAGCATGTCCAAGCAAATAAAACAATAGAGATTGATTTTATGTTTTCTCTAACATAATGATCATGATAATTATTATACATTTAAGTGCACGCTCTCAGTACAACTACAAGAATATGTGTGCAATATGTGCACAGCAAGAATAATGGAATATAAAGTTGTGGGCTTTAACAATTAAATGACACAAGAATAAATTAAATATTCATCAATGCAAGTCAGAAATCCTTACTATGTTATCAGGAACTACCATAATCATTGCAGCATAAAAAGGAAGGATGATGTAGGAAGAAGAACTAATAAAACAAAAGCAACAAGAAGAGAAGACACAGGATTTATGTAATTTGGCTTTTTGCCAATGTTCAAGGTAAAGGAAATCAAAAAATTAACAACACAATGCGCCTGAACTACAGTATCATCTCAATTGCACTTCCCAAAATACCAATACCACTTTCTTTTAAATGAAAAAACGACGGATATTAGTGATAAAATGATGGAAATACAGAGGGTTATAAAAGATGACAAGGTATCATTAAAAGCTTCCAACCAAGTACACCAATCTCAGAGCAGAAAAAGACAAAAGTACTAAAATCTTGAGTATCAAAGACCCAGAATACCAATTTCATCATTGCTCTCAATCACGCACAAAAATCAAATATTACTCTTGCAATTGACTCACTGCTCTAGACTTGACTGCACACAACTCACTCCAACATTGCAGACTCAAGTAAGCTAAGGAGCCCCAGTTACAGGAACCAGTGTTCGAGAAACTGAAGAAAAACTGGGAAAACTAAAAGAAGCAGAATGGCATAGCGCATAGCAATATATCCTAGCTATATCTTATGTCTGTACATGTGGCAATATTTAAACTAAATGCCTTCGCATGTTTTAATGTGTGATAACATTTACGAAGTCTTCAATCTTGACTTGTTTGCCAGAGTTGTAGAAGACAAATAAGAGAGAAATAGGAGCATGCCTCAAGCGAAAATACCTTCAAAGGATATATCTAAACATACCCTTCTTATACCCCATTCCATGGCCAGGTAGGGGTCCCGCCACGCACACTATTCAAAATGAGCTGTTTGCAGTAAGTCCAATCAATGCCAAAAGAAAGTAGTAATTGTAGTACGTAGGTTAATAGGCTGGGCAAGAGGCATACGGATCGGCAGCTCCTTGGACATAAATGAATATATTTTACAAAAATCATACACACTAATTTTCTTTTGTTGGCCTTTCTATTGACAGAATAAATTTGATAATACAAAATCATTACTGATAACGGAAAATTATGCTTCTTCTGAAATGGGCAAAGAATCTTTTAGATAGTAATTATGAAAAAAGGATTTATATATGAAGACGAGCAAAACCCGTGTTCCACTATGAGAAATCGAAGCAAAAGAAAAAGCATACAGAGATTGACTTACTAACATATACACAGATATAAACATTTACACGTAAACTAGGTTGTGGATTGTAGATAACTTCACATTTATAATTCAATTTAATGCCATAAATGGTTCTTTCAATTAACATTTCTTAGAGCTTCTCCTACGAATAATGGAAAAACGTTTGACATTAAGATTAAATGCAAGATTTAACCAGATTGTGACGACCAGATCAAACATTCCAAGAAGTAGAAAACTAACCTTACAGAATGGAATGGCGCATGTCAAATAAAGTAAACTTTGATGAACAACTAATAAATGGTATGGAAATAGTCTAAACTAACACCAAATAGGATCATAAAAACTACCTTGAAGTGAAAACACTGAAGTACCTTATAGTTGTCGACCAACCGTGTTAGCATCACAACAACAGGACACTGATATTGGATCACCATTTCCCAAAAATCCTCATAGGTGTGAAGAAGTGGACCTTGTGTTGCAATAAACCGAGAAATGCTTTCGGAGGAAGAAACCTACAAAATTATTTGGAATTTCCCCAGCGTTATTCGCGAAACATTGGCCAATATACAAAATACAGCATCTACTATTTCCAACACAAAAAGAACATATATATATATATATACATACATACATGTGTGTGTGAGTAAAGCATATCAAAGACTCTACCGTAATGAAGCTTGCATTAATGTAGCCTCTTGCAGAAGGTCTATAGTCCTTGCAAGATTTGAGCACAATTCTGGTTCTATCAACTGAGTTCACGATAACAACAACAACAAAATCAATCCAATAATGAAAATTAATAGATACAAGAAACAAAGTTAAAAAAGAAAGCTAAGCTGAGATAACCATTGATGATACATACATGGCAAGACATCAGTATAGCGATTCTTGCTCAAATTGACGCCATCAAGAGCAACACTGCAATTTCTCTTCATCTCTGATGGCGTTATCCTATTAGCCTGAAAATCGAACAAGAGATTATGTTCACATCATAGAAAGCACCATTTTCGCAACAATGGTTCGATTTCGAAACCCTAAACCTGGAGATAAGAGAACTCTTGGTTAATCAGGTAAGGCGTTCGGAGCTTCTCTTTCAGGGACTCGAGAGCTTCAGAGCAGTACTTGAACTGATCCGTTGTCAGTGCCAGCCTCGGCGGTGGATCGGGAGAGAAGTTGAGAGAGGCCAAAGGTTTTGATGCGGCGGCGGCCATGGCGGAGGCCGATCTCCGGTGAGTGCGGGGGCGCGTGAAAGCAACGTTCCCCAGAATGAAGGTGAGGATGTGTTTCTCGCGTTTTGGCTGAATTAAGTTCGTGTTTGGATTGGCTCTGCTGCGTGCGTGTTGTGTGTTTGGGTTGGGTGACCTTCTTATAATTATTATTATTATTTTGTAGTTTGTAGCGTGTAAAGGCGGCAGTTGGTGGAATGTTTCAAGATTTAAACCCCCTGATTTGGTTAATAATTGGTGGCTCTCTCCCATAATACACACATATGTTTGGAGTTTAGATTAGATTTGGTAGTGATTATTCAACCAATGTTTTTATGTTTTTTGAATGAGAACGAAATTTTTTTTTTTTTTTCAATAAAGGTAGTTGGCAAATGTCTTTTTTTTTTCAAAAAAAAAAAAAGAGTTATATTCAAATTAGTATTTCGCAAATGTCTTTTAAAAAACTACTTAAAGAAAAATTATATTCAAATTAGTGATATTAACTTAGCTCTTGTCGTGTTGTTGGCCTATGCACTTTTAGTCTTAGTTCATTCGTGTCTTGTGTTGTGCCGATTCACATAAAGTATTCACATTTATATGTTTGTGCATATAATGGTGCCCATTATCGTGTATAATTATGTCAGTTTTCGTTATTAATTTTTGCTATATTTGTACTGATTATCTACCTAATCATGTCCCTTTTCAGATAGTATTCATTTTTATGCATAATTATGTTCTTTTTTTTTGGTACCTAGTGGTCCTCGCTTTTAAATAGACTTCATCCTAGCTGCTTTTGCATAGGACAGTACTTGTTTTTTTTTTTAAGAAAAAAAAGATTCTATAATTTGATTAAAAACTCTTATTATCCACATATGCTTGTCCTAGCTATTTCATATAATGTTGTATAATATAAAGGATTATACAGATTGATTAAAATCAACAACATAATCTGGGTAGAAGTTTTTCAAACTGTGCATATACTAACAAATAAAAAGTTTTCTAAAAAGTGAATAAATATTCTACAAAATTGTAATATCATACCTTTTAATATTCATTGTGCGTACAAGTTCTATTAGTAAGCTAATTTCCTTGAATAAGTTTTGTAGAATTTACGATCTGTCATGATTGTTGGTATAATAAAGAAGTTGCAATATGTGTTGGAATATATAATGCTACTTTTTTTCTTTTTTTTTTGAACTGAATAGATAATACTATTTTTGACAAAGATAACATGCAACATAGTCATCGTTTAATTCATCAGAAACTTGTGACGTAGAATAAACTTTGCCTCACGGGGAAAAAGGCATCCTAGTTTTATATGAAGATATTGTGTTTTGATCTAGTCCCTATGAAAATAAAATGGGAAATGGACCCGACTAAGAGTATTTTTAATTAAAATAATCTTTGTGAGTGTTTTGAAAAATAACTTTTCTATTAGTTTCGTAGTGTCTCTTGACTAGAGTTTCACATTGATCATTGATTAGTTCTAAAAAATTATAATTTTGTGGTCACAAATAGTATCATTCTATGAGAAAAGCTAGTTTCTAAAACACTTACAATAATGTCATTTTAGTCGTAAATACTACTATTTATGTTAAATTCCCAAACAAAATAGATTTGAAATAATCTATCTCAAACTAATAGTGCCAAACCGATCGGTACTTACAAGCTGACAAGGCACAATTTGATTATAAGTTGGTACAGTATGATAAGTAACTATGCTTGATCTGGCATGACATGTGACACGACATACATGGTTAATATACATGATTAATAGTAATAACTAGATTGCCAAAAGAAAAATTTACACCAAAATTAAATAAAATTTTGTTGGCAGAATATTCAATTCAATAAATGTGAGAAAGAAAAGAAAGCAATAAATAAATATAATTATTTTGTCAAGTTCTATTTTTTTTAAATTAGGTGAAATACACTCCTTTTATAGTATGTGCAAAATGACCTATATACCCTTAATTCGAAAACGTTAGACAAAGGTATTTAGCAACTCTATTGAAAAAAAAAATTGAATGTTTTGTCTTAGATAGGGTGTTAGAAACGTCGGACACGAGTATCGAGTAATACTAGACAATGTTTCTAGCAACTCAACTCCCTTTGTTTAACTAGATTTAGATTCTTATTTAAATATTATGAGCTAGACATGGTGTCAAGAGCGTTTGACACGAGTATTGATAAGAGAAGTATTTTGAGCATTTTTGTATTTAAAATAATTTAAACTTAATAAGGTGTATTCACCAAAAAAAATTATTAAAATAGATGTATTTCCTAAAATACACTATGACAAAGGTGTTTTTTGTAAAGAACTTTCTTTTTTAAAGAAAAAATCCAAAATTTAGTAAGTTTTTGCCAAAGAGTTCAGAGATATTAAGTGCCTATGGTAAAAGCCCACTTCCAATTGAAGGCCCTTAAAAAATTAAGGAAGAAAAATATAATTTGGATAGGTCAATGCAATTCGGATATACTCATGTTATATAAGTTGGTATTATTGATATTTCATATAAACAAGTTGGTATTATTGATATTTAATATTAATTTTTGAGTTATATATCATATTATAGTTTGGATGGCGCTAACTTAGCTGTAACATACTCAAATTGTAGAAGTTCAAAATTAATTCTCGTTTCTCATATATACTTGTTATGTTTTAATTTAGACTTATTTTTATATTAAAGCTTATCTCAACTTTACAAATAATTTTTTTAGTACATAATGATTAACAAATAATATTTTACCCTCTTAAAACAAATATGTACTAACAACTTTAAAACGATTAAATTTAAAGGGAAAAAAATAATAACATGCGCGATTATGGAACAAGAAGAATAAGAGTTTAAAAACGGAAATAATTAGACAATAAAATCGTATCAAGATATAGATATAATTAGATACGAGAATAACATAATACTAGGAATGAATGAGATCAAGCATGAAAATAGCATTATTTCTAAAACGGATACAATTAGGCACATAAATAGTATAATATTAGAAGTGGGCATGATAGGCGTGGAAATAACACAATATCTAAAACAAAAATAATTAAATAAAAAAATTACATAATATCGAAAACAGGTACCATTAGATACAAATATTACATAAATCAAAAATACGAACACTTAAAGACAAAAATAAACAAACACGATAATAAGTATGGCACATGCATAGTACATATATGGACATGCGATATATGATATGATTACTCATCATTCTTGGGTCAACACACCACGAACACAAATATTATATATTCTAAAAAACTAATCTAACATTACATGTTCTAATGACATTAAAATCAGATTAATTTAATTAATTTAGTGACAAATGCCAAGTGGCAAATCCTTTTTTTTTTTTAATATTAATGAGCACAATGTATAGATTACCATAGTACTTATAATGAAAGTTTAGTATCATGTCAAAATTTCCAATGACATTAACATTAGATTAATTTACTTAAATCAGTAGAAAATCACATTTTTTTTCAATATAACTAGGCACAATATCGCATAGTACCATAATACTCTTAGATAATGCTAAGCGTTCTAATTTCATTATAATTAGTATAATACACTTAAATTAGTGGCAATATATATTTATTTAATATGTGAATCTCTAATTACACTGGAAGACCAACACTGAACAAACCATAAAGTTGCACAACATAATTTTAAGTCACTTTATATTAATTTTAGGATCAGTGGGTGGATCAGCATGGATAAAGAGTCCGACGAAGAGTTGAACAAAGAAGAGAAGAAACATTCTTTTTTACCAAGTCAACTCTAATTCTTACTTATTTATACCCAGATTAACTAATCGTCACTAAGCTTATTTTAAATTGTTCATAAATGAAAGTTATTTTGCAAATTGAAATTTTTGAAATGGATAATGACATAAAAATACTAATTTTTTTTATAAAATAAAATTTTTATTTTCATGCAAAAACTAATCGAACTTTCGTGGTTTTTTCCCTCAAGTAAATAATTTGACATTTCGAAAATTTGCAAACGTATGTCCCATGCAAACTAGTCACATGGTTTTATCACTAGAAAGACCAAACTACCCCTTATTAATCAATTAAAACATTTTCAAATAGTAGTATGTATTATTGAAGTTGTTTTACGATTCTTCAAAATAGAAATTGTTTTATAATTAATTTTTGGTTTTAATTTAAGATAAAAAAAAAAAACCTAGAAATTCAAGAAAGAAAAAAATCTTAATAATTACAGTTTAAATTTTTGAATAAGTGAATAAGGGGTACTTCGGTCCTTTTACTCGCTCAAAATACACCTTTATAAAAAAAAAAATTGATATGTTATGATATTAATTTGTAGATATTAAAAATTAGACTATTTTTTGCAAACAAGTAAACTAAATAGAGTGTTTTTGAGTCTTTATCCTTTTCAAAAAAAATCAATTTACAAATAAAACTTTCTCTTAAACTCATTTTCCCCTTTTACTAATACCTCTTCACAAATCCACAAAAGTACAAAAATAATTATTCCGTCTAGGCAAAATATGGATTTATTCCATATTTTTTGAAATAACAAATTTATCGTCTTTGATTAACAAATTGACCACCCCTTGAAATAAAGATGCTTTTATTTTTATCTTTTTGAAAGTTTCCTCCTCTCTACAACTCTAATCCCTTATGGATAATACTCTGTCGGGGGGAGCTAGGACCCTTCATTAAGATTTTCCTTTTACTTTTCATTTCTGTTTTTTTTTTTTATATATAAAGACTTCTCTTGTACTACCGAAAATTTATATCTCTACTATCGTTTTGTCCCACTTTTTATGTGAGTTTAATTATGTTTTGGAAAATGAATGCCGACAAATATAAATCTCTGCAGAAAACTTATCACCATATTTTTTAGAATAGCAATTACGGGTGTTAGGAGTGTTTTTGCAAAAATTAATGTTTATTGGTTTAAAATCTCTCATCCATTGAGTTTGGTGCATGATAGTCGTTCAAGATCTAATTAAGGGTATAGTTTGTTATTGAATGCATTTTGTTTTTTTATCCTAATATTGTGGTTGACCGTGTATTTATGATGAAACTTCGTATAATTTACTTAAGTTTATTTTAGAAGAGCGAAGGGTGAGCTTAAATTTGGTTGGATAAATCTCTTATTCCATGTGAATTTGTTATTGTAATTTTTTTTAATGTTATATCCAAAAAGAAAAACGTACAACTTCTACTTCTTAGTCTGATTTGGTCTAAATTACATCAAAAATTAATTGTAAATGGCAAAATTATTCTTGCTATAGCATCATCCAAATAGCAATAACAAAAATATAATACTTGAACTGTTTTACACATACGATCTTTTGAAATCTGAATTATTCCAATACAATTATGAAAAACTCAAAAGGCAGTTCTATTATCACCATTTTTTTTGTTTTTTCTCTTTTCACTCTCTTTCTAAATAGACCTCTCTAGTATTTTAAATTTTTTTTGATATACCTTATAAATTTATGTTATATATAAAAATATCCCTTATTAAATTTTTTTTTTCCACCCCCTAATACTTTACAATAAATTAGTTTTTAGATTTTTTTCTTTTTTTGGGAATTATAATAATACTATAAATTGAGAAAAGTAATGATTTTTTTCCTTACAACTACACAACTTGTTGGTAACCCCCCAAAAAAAGTTTGAACAGTGGTTCTCCCGCAAAAAAATACAGTCAGTTCTCAAACCAAAAAGAAAAGAAAAACTTATAAGAAAAAAAAACATAGTTGGTTCCTAAACCGAAAAAAAAAAATAATTATAAGAAAGAGTTTCAGTATGGTTAGTTTCCAAACCCCTCTCCAAAAAAACAAAACACTAATTATTGGTACATAAAATAAATTAAAAGAAAAATATAAAATCTTAATTTTTAAAAAAAATTGAAAGAAAAACATAAAATCTCAATTTTTTTAAAAAAAAATTGAGCAAAGTATCATACATAATTAGGGGTATACTAATAGATAAGAGTTTTAATTGTTTAATATTATATGAAGATATTCATATTAATTCACATGAATATATTTTTGTAAATAAATAAATAATTAAAATAGAGTGAGAGAGGAAAAGAAAAGTGGTAATAGAGTTACTCAAAACTTAATTTATTGACAAATGTAGTATTTAAACAAGGGACAACTGAGTTAAGTGGTCTAATAGGAAGCTTCAATCTATGGATGGCTTAGTCCCTTGGGGCTTTAAATATAAAAGCTTTGCTCTTACCTACCTAATTTCAATGTGAAAGCTTTACTCTTACCAGTAGCTACACATGATGAGGATAGGGTGACACACTCCATCTCATGATGGGGTAAGGTATACCTTAAGGGTTTTCAACGAATATTCTTGTTAGTGAGTTAGAAACTTCTATGGTTATGCTCAAAGAGATATTTTACTTTGGTTGCCTCATTTTCCCTTTTTTTTTCATTAAAAAAAATATAAGGGTAAATTTGTTATTATGTAGCTCCATTTGAACAAATTATACAGGGGTAAAATATATATATGGTTCCAAATCTAATAGGTATTTTTTTTACCTGTCTATAAGTATAAATTTTTTAGCCGTTGATTAGATCTTTATCTAATAACTACCATAATTTAAGTAGTTAAAAAAAACACATATCATGTAATTTTTTCTTTATCCACTTTTTACCATTAAAAAACATACGTGATAATTTTTAGTTGGGTAAAATAATACCTATGGATAGGTTAAAAACATACCTACAGAATTAGTACCCTATATATATAGGTAGTTTTATTACCACACCTCTATCTATTATCTTCACACTACTTTATAATTATAATTTCAATTATTCTAAAAAATAATGATTACTTTTATATTCTTTATTATTCCTAAATTAGCCTGAATTAATGTTATCACTTTCTCTTTCCACCCACGCCTTTTCCTTCTCCCCCTCTATTTTTCTTTTGTCCAGACCTTTTATCTACTCTACTCTTTCGATCTTCTAACGTGCTTTTTATCTTTATTCAATTCAACCCAAAATTCCCTCCTCTTCCGTTTTTTTTTTTTTCAATTAAGCATGCTTTATTTCTGCAACTTGTTTCCTTTTCAATAGTCCGAAATTATTTGTTTGGGATACCTATTATGTAGTTCATTGTCTTATAAACATTGGTAATAAACTTTGATGATCATAGACCTATGATTTTACGGGATTATATGTAAAACATACATAGATCAGTGTAATTCAATTTTATAAGCCAAAAACATCAAACTTTGTTACAATTAATCTACTTACCTCAATTCTCTCTAAAGAAATAAAAAAAATTCAAAGATCGAGACCAATTATGTATTGATTGTATTAGGCTTGGGGCAATCAATGCAAGAGACTGATTTTTTTTTTTTTTTTAAATCTACTATAGAAGTTTCTTTGTTGCAATAATTTGTAATTGAGAATAATCCTCCTAGGTTTCCTAGTCAATAGAGATAAGCTAGAAAAGAGAAAAAGAGGTGTGAATATATGTGGATGAGAGTTTGAGAGAAAGGAAAAAAAAAGTAAATAAAGACAGAGAAAGTGGTGAAGAACAGGTAGAGGTATAGGTATAAAAGAAAAGATAATTACATTTAGGTTAGTTTAAGAATAACGAACTTTTAATAAGTTGAAGTTAAATGTAACTTTTAACTAAAATATAAATTATAAAAAAAAATATGGACAGAGTAGATAGACAAAGAGCGCGAAGCCATATGAGAGTAAAAGGGACAATTGTCCCCTGAATTTTATTTTCCTTGTAAATAATATGTCAATGTTTTCCAAAATCAATATTTCCCTCTTCTAAATTTAACTTTTGTCATTCCTAAATTTGTAAAATTTTAAGTATGTCCTTCAAATTTTGAGTTAGACCATTCTTAAAATTGAAACATATTAACTTTTAACCTTTTTAAATTAAATTCCTATATCTGTCCTAGAGGGTGGTTTTTATACATACCATACATGTATACCAATTTATTAAGTCAAGAAGATTTTGTTATTTTTAAGATTTAGGGGTAAGTAGCGTAATTTGCTTGAATTGAGGAAGTATGTTTGCTATTTTCAATTATAAATGAGAAATTATATTAAATATGCATTATAATAGGCATATTTTGGTCCATATGTTTTTTCTAATAAAGATTTGTAAAATATGCATATATCATATGAAAAGTCACATTTATCTTTAATAAATTATATGCATCTCTTTTTTTTAACTTATCCGAATTTTTTTTTCCTCTATATCTCTATGATTCCATATATCTCAATTCTTCAAATTAACAGTCATTTGAAAAGCTAAAATTGTAAGATTTGAAAAGAATAAAAAGAAAAAAAAGGCGAAAAAATAATTTGATAAGAAAATCTCGCTCTCGTCTCTTACATCGTCATCAAACTCACTATTTTTCTCTCTTCTCTCTTCATTTTTATCTAATTAGTTCATGGTATAGTTTGAAATAACATATTATTAAATTTTGAGATGTTAAGAGGTCATTTATATGTTGAAAAATCATTTTGAATTTAAGGTTTTTGAGCTTTAACAAAAAAAAACCGTGATAATTTTTGATGGGTTTTTGATGATATTTTAATTAAATTTATATTCTTAATAAAATTTCGATAAAAATGATATTTTTAATAATTTTCAATGCACTTTTGATATAATTTTAGTGAATTTTCGATATAATTTCGATGAAAATAATATTTTTAGTAATAATTTGATAAAGTGACATTTTTGATATTTTTAATACAATTTTGATGTATTTTTAAGAAGAAAGTGATATTTTTGATAATATTTTATCAAAATTATATGAAAATTCTGTTGAATATTATTAAAAATACTTATTAGGAGTAAATGTGATTTTTCAAGTAAGGGAATACGTGCATATAATTTATTAAGAGTAAATATCACTTTTCAAAAAATACATATATATTTTACAAAATTTTTATTTTAGAAGAACGCATGTAACAAAATATGCCTCTTACATACATATTTATCTTAATTTCTCTTATAAATTGAAGGACTTAATAGGCAAATATTTATTCCTTTGTCAAACTGTTTTTTTTTTTTTTTTTTTTTTAAAGCTAACTTGCCGACGTCGTTTTATGTGTTGTAACGTGTGTCTTGTAACTTGTAATTTGTAATTCCAAAAGTCTGAATTATGAACTTCTGGAACATGTGACGAAGTCGACAGCTGCAACTTCGTAAAAATCAAAGAGATATTGGTTACTAACAAAACAAGAACACAAATAAATAATAATAATAATAAGAAGAAAGGGGGATCAGGGTTTCTAAGTTCTAATTCTCCGATACCCAGGTGCGTTACTGCGTTTTTCTCCACTTTCAAATTCCAACTTTTTTTTTTTTTTTTCAGTAATCTATATGTGTGTATGTATATGTTAGTATATGCCAAGGTTGTGGAGACTTTAGGATTTGAAGTTGTAGTTCAAATCGGCAATGTCGTAAAAGTTTTGAGCTTGTAAATCAATCACGAGACAGATGATTAGATTTTGATGACTGAAACTCAAAGTAGTATCTAACGGGATTTTTTCTAAACGCAAATTTCATTTAAAAGTATAGGCTATGAATTGAATTGTGAACTGTCATGAAACTGAAAATTTTATTTTGATGCTAAAATTTCCGATATTAACATGTCAAAATATTGATACTTGCTTATGAAAACACTCATTTCATTACAAGAAAGATGAAAATCAACCACACTCAAGACTATGAATGTAAGACTGGCTCTTGGTTCTCGCTAGAATGTCATGCAAATTTGTCAAAATTTACTAACTGAATCAAGCCGGCTTCTTCTTTTCGAATACAGTGATACTCTATGTTCCACAAAATCATTGTTTACAAGTTTGAGGGGTTGGTCCACCAGCCCACACCCTTGAATTCGGGTTGATATGGCTTGCCTTCAAAGAATTACAAGCTAATCATAACAATGCCAAGTAGTGGCTCATAGATTAGTTAAAGGATTTTATGAAAGTCTTGACATTTCCAACACATACATACCTGTCTGTGTATTTATATGTTTTTCTTTCTTAAATCAAAGAAATAATGAACTAGCCCTCTCTTAGAGAAATTTTAATGTAGGCAGAAGGCTATACAACTCATCGAATCCTAAACAAACTGATTATATATGCCTATACCAAAAATTCTTTATTCTTTCTTATTAGGATTCAGCTTTGTAGTTTTGAAAACTCATATACATATCTATATATATATATATATATATATATATATATATATTATATGTATACACACACATAAATATAGTATTGAAAACAAAAAGGACAAAGAAAAAGGCTACTTCATAGGGTTTATAGGTTTTGGTGGGGTGGGGTTGAGTTTGGTTTCCCCCAGTTGAGAGTGGACCTCTACAGGTGGTGAATTTCCAGTTTGAACTTCCCTTTGTTTTGTTAGTTTTTATATTTTTGTGTATTTTCTATTCCTAAATTTTAGACCATGTTTTCTGATTTGCTTTTAGTTGTGAACTTGTGATAATTAGTTTATTCAAGCATAATTAAGCATAATATGTTAGGTTAGGAATGGTAGGTACTGAAATTTAAAGAGCTGGAATTAAAACTTCTTGAAAATTAAGTGCTGGAATGTACATGTACTGATTTAAAAGTACTGGAAATAGAAAATGAAGGACCAGCTAACTGGATACAGGTATCGCAGAAATTGAATTGCTGAGTTTAAAGTACTGCAATGTGAACTACTAGAATTCAAAGAACAAAAATTAAAATAGCTGGAAAAATAAATACTAGGGACCAAATTAGAGCAACTGGAGTTGCATGAAGAATAAATAGCTAAAATTAGTGCTAAAATGTAAATATAGACACTAGAAAGAAATAATATAAATAGTAAGGCTTTAATACATGATTTAGGCTTTATCTGTTAGTTTAATATACATGCATTTTGGCTTTATCTTTTAGTGTAATATACATGCATTTAGGCTTTAATACTTTACATATTCTTGCTAAGAGGCAGTCTTTTCCTCGCCACTCGGCATATTGGTCTGAAGTGGGAGAGAAGGGATTTCATAATTTATATCGTTTTATATATTTTCTTACTTTATGTTAGCTCTTTAGCTCTTTTCTTCTAAGTATGAAACTAATGCTTTACAGGAAAATATCCCGAAACATTGTCCAAAAGTAAAATGAGTGGTTCCAAGGAGAACGCCGATGTTGGACAAGAAATACCGGTTCCTGTTTTGGATAATGAACCACAGCAAACTGCAGCCCCTACTGAAAATGAAAATTCCCTAATTCACCATCGAGACACAGAGATTGAAACTGAAGCACCTAATGAACCTGATAATTTGCTCAAACCAACCCAAGATTCTCTGCCTCCCTCAGACTCATCAGTCGAAGACCAACATTTTGTCAAACCAGTTGATGTAAAGACCAAAATTGATGATTTGTCTCTGTATAAGCAAGCCCAGGAGCAGGATGACAACACTACAATTTCTGCTAGTCCTCTGGTGATCACCGAGTCTACTGTAGAAGCCATAAATGAAGTGCCTCATACTGAAATTGGAGACATTGAGCATGCTGAAATTGCAAGTCACGATGAACCTGTATTGCCTCTCTCTGAATCTTTTGATATGAAACCTGAAGCTGGGAATGTTGTAGATGGAGAAGAAAAGAAGAATAAGGTAAATGAAAATTGTCACATTTTATGTTACTTGGTAGTGCTTACACATAGCCTATTCCTTATTGGTGTGTCGGTGGAAAGACTCAAAGCATGGTATCGGCAAGATAAAGTATCTTTTACCTTGTCTTAAACTGAGGTCAGTCTAGTGTCTACGTCCGTGCTAGTGATGTATCCCAGGCGTGAACTTATGGATTAAAAAAGATCACAAAAGAAGAGGGAAGAAAGAAAAGATTACCACATATGTCAACTTAAATTCATTGCTTCCATGAGACTGGCATGTCATCTTTCAAATTATTGTCACATTGTTACTAATGTATTACTTTTGAGTTTTGTCTCTTTTGTTTCTCAAAAAGAAAACTTAAAAAAGAGATGTACATGTACTTTTCTTTTCTTCAGTGGCAATTGTTTGTTATTAGTGGTTAGTTGTCAAGGATTCTTTTTCGTGGCATGCATACAGACACTATAACTCATGTATAGAAACTAGTAGTATTTGTTTTTTGTTCTGAGCTATTTGACTTTGATTGCTATTACATCAAGGAATCTTTTGCTAATCAAATGTGAAGTTATTATTGCACGAATCGACCTGAAATTCCATATATTGATATACATATCTAAATGTATATATAGGTATCTCATTCCCTATCGATTCTTTGTATCAGGCTTTAAGATCAGGTAGAGCTCGAAACGATGCTGTAGCCCATGCTACACAAGGTTGGCAATCACAATGTCTTCATAGTGATGGTGAAGTCATTGACCCCGTTTTTACGGTATGGTGAATATTGTGAGTGTTTCTAAGTGGTCTAAACTCATAGATTGATTTGAACTTTATCATCTATGATTGTAGGTTGTATCATTTCGAGTTCTGTTTGTCATAATATTGATGATGTAGCAATGTATGCTATGGAGGTAGATAATGAACTTTGTAGAGTGAATGAAAGCTTCCCCAAATCTATGATGATGGAATTTACTTAAAAAAATTGATTTTCTCTGGAGAAAAATATAAACATTTCATAATTTGATTAAAATTTAAGTCGAAACTAAAATGTTAGTCAAATCTGGTAGTGGACGGTGTGCTTGTGTAAATCTTTTTGAATACTAGTAGCTGTTAATGTAAGTATTATTCTTTTCCTATTGAGTATCAGTACAATTTTATGTAAATAAGAGGTGTCAATATAATTTTTCCAACAATTATATAGAGGATTAAGACATTTTAGGGATGGAGGAAAGAAAGGAACAGTCGTGTTCAGAAAAGAAAAATAAAATGGTGGAGATGAGTCTGGACTAGAGAGTGCAAGATGGAGAGTCCAGTAATGGAAGACGGCAATGGTGGATTCATTTTGATGAGTGGTTCTTCTTATAATTCATTTGTTTATTTGTTTTGATCAATAATCAGACTTTCAGAGGAGAAGCGATGTTGGAGTTGGATGAGAAGGAGAAGAGGAAGGCCTTTGATGGCAATGGGAATCCTAAGGAAGAAAAAGAACAAGAAGAAAGGCAACTAATGATGCTCGGAGGTTGTGAGAGTCAAAAGTTGGGTTTGGTAGCTGTATTGAAAACAGTGGTAGCCATGGCTATATGGCTGGGTGCCATTCATTTCAACGTGGCTCTGCTCCTCTTCTCCTTTTTCTTCCTTCCTCTTTCCTACTCTCTGCTGTTCGTGCTTTTTTCTTCTCTTATTCTTTTATTTAGAAAAGACAAAAAAAGCTTTGTCTACAATAATAATGCCTTCTTTTTCGATGTAGGGTCTTGGCTTTTCTCCTTGTCCTCATCTTCATTCCAGTGGATGATAAAAGCAAAAGCGGCCGAAGATTGTCAAGGCAACTGCTTTTACTCATAATTTATCCATTTTATCTACTTTATTTGTAATAGTGATTGATTAATCAATTGTAGGTTCATCTGTAAGCATGCATGTGCTTACTTCCCCATAACCCTTCACGTAGAGGATCTACAGGCCTTCGATCCCAACCGTGCTTATGGTGAGTAATAACTTAAAATTTTTTCGTTTTTCCATCCTTTATGTATTTGCTACTTTTTCTTATGATATTCTTTTTTGCTCATTAATTCATTAAAACTTCTAAAACATGCTAAGCTCTCACCATCTTTTGGGCTTTCTTCATTGCTTGCATGATTGTGCTTTGGCTTCTTTTATAGTTTTGGTTTATTTCTTTGTTGAAATTGGAAACAAGTTTTACCTTTTTTGATGAACAAAGCAGTCACCTAGCCAGTGATTTTGCAATTTCTTGTTGAATCTTCATTTTGTTTAGATTGCTTTTGCTTCATGCAGTCTTTGGGTACGAACCGCATTCTGTTTTGCCAATTGGTGTTGTTGCACTAGCTGACCTTACCGGTTTCATGCCTCTCCCAAAAATAAAGGTCCTCGCAAGCAGTGCTGTAAGACTTACTCTATGCAGATGTATGCAGTTCAGCAAGCTACTTTTACAATTTACTCACTCTCTTATTGTTATCTGGAAATAATGCTTAGGTTTTCTATACACCATTCTTGAGGCATATATGGACATGGTTGGGTCTTGCACCAGCAACAAAGAAAAACTTTCTCTCCCTCTTAGCTACTGGTTATAGTTGCATCATTGTGCCTGGTGGAGTGCAAGAGACATTTCATATGCAACATGGTTCTGAGGTTGGTTAATCTTACATTTTCAAATACTGGTAATTTGTCTGCGGCCCTTTGGATAATGCTACAAGTTTATTTCACTGTATCATATAAATATGTCAAGTGTAATGAAGTGCTTTAAACTGTTGGTGATGCTTAGCTCAAGTAGGAAACAAATCAGAATGTAGCTCCTTGCTGGCTTTTATGCTAGGCTTAACAAGTTCTAGGTGAGGTTTCAAATGACAAAACAAATAGAAGACAATAGTATCTAATTTAGTGTCACAAATTCAATGACGTTGTTCATTCTTTAGCTTTCATTAGTCTTATTCTAGTTTCTAATTTGCATTTGCATTCACCTAAATGGTGGAAAACTGGATGCCATCACATTAACAAACCCTGCTAATAAAAAGTAAGTAGCAAGATTTTTCTTCTCTCCTTCTAATATGTGAGGTGTGACAAAAATCTCCCGTTTACCTACGCTTGTTACTGTATTGGCGAAAAGGGTATCAGGGGCTGAGGGAGCGGTGTTTTGGTTTAGAAGTAATTTAGGTATACAAATGCTTTCCTATTGTTGATTGCAGCATAATTCTATCACATTGTTAGTGCTCTTTCTCTCTCTCTCTCTCTCTCTGACAAAAGGAGTATGTCATTCCCTTCATGATTGTCCTCTCTCCACCGTCTCTTGACACAATCTGACACCCAGGAAGAATCAGAGGGAGGATGTTAGTGCTACAACTATTTTGTGGTTCTATTGCAAATACTCTAAGTTTCTTATTTTGTAGATCGCCTTCATCAAGTCTAGAAGAGGATTTGTTCGCATAGCAATGGAGATGGGCCTACCCCTGGTTCCCGTTTTCTGCTTTGGTCAGGTAATTGTGCTATTCTTATCTTTTACCCTTTAGGACATCTAGAGGGAATTTGGCTTCAATTCTCATTGTAGCCTTTCTCTATCTATATTAGATTTGTTGTTTGCTCCATTTCACCGCCTTTAGCTGATAGTGAAATTTTACAAAGATTCACTTCTGAATTTTCCATTGTGTAAGATTTGGCTGTTAACTAATTCTTTTAGGCTTGTAGCGTTTACTTTCTGTAAAATTAAGGTCAAGCTTTCCTCTCTCTCTCTCTCTATATCTCTCTTAACATTTTGATTGTGGACCTGTGGTTCAGTCAAATGTCTACAAGTGGTGGAAGCCTAGTGGCAAGTTGTTTCTGAAGTTTTCTAGGGCCATCAAGTTTACCCCTATTTTCTTCTGGGGAATTTTTGGGTATGTATCAAACTCTGTATTTTCGACTTGTTTGTGACTATAACTCTTTTACTCTCTTATATATTTATTTACTTTTTGTACTCTTTTCCATTCTTTGCTTCTGCCTGAATTTTTCGATTCCCTTCACAGTTTCATTCTTAGTGTGTTTATTAGGCAAGTGGTGCAGCGAAATGTTGAATTGAAACAGGAGAACAATCGAAAAAAGATTGAAGAAAACAAGGAAGTACAATGTATTATTGATAATTTTGAAGATAAAAACTGATTACAGGGAATGAAAACAAATCTTTAAATAGATAATGGTAAGCTAGAAATAGGAAACTAATAGAAGCGGGAGGCAAATAAAACTCCTGATTAAATTAAAAGCCTATTCTAGCAAACAACAAATAGGATGGTAAGCGAATAGGAAACTACCGAGTGACTAACAATGGATAATTGATACAAAGTTAATTAGGTCTATACTACGCTCAGGTAATGGGCCTTGGGCTGTGGGCTTCTATGGCTGAGCCCGGGTAGTGGCTTATGGGCTATCCTACGTCAACAAGTAATTCCCTCGCATTCAATACAAATGGAAGTGCAACTTTTTGATTAGTTGAGCCTTTTCAAGGTGTATAATTATTTAAGGTTATAGGTATTAGGTAGCTATCCATCTACTCAAACTTATGGTGTATTATGTAAAACAAATGCTTTGTAGGTTAGAAGCAAATGATTCGTGAGCATAAACCCACCAACCCTACTATGAAAAGTATTCTTCCATTCTTCAATGGCCCAAAGTATACCTTATTTATGTGATAAAGCTCTTGTCCCTCATGTCTGACATTCTGATTTGCCAAATCAGTGTTTCCCTGTTGCCCAAAATCCTTGTCAAAAAAGTACGTTGAAAATGAACTTATTCCTTCAATAGAAATGACTAGTCTTGTTTTCTTGAAGAATAATTGGGTTAGCATATTATTACTTTTACGCATTTTTCTTTGGATAGTGGAAAAAGGAAGCAATGTTCCGCAGATATATTACCTGGGAAAGATTAGTGGTAAAATTCTGTAGGGGCAACATAAGCAAAAAAATTGATGCGTAATTAACTCGTTTGGATATCTCCTCTGACTGCGAGCTCCTGTTACTCAATCAAAGACAGTATCTCAATTTATGATATCTAGTAGTTATAAACGGTAGTTTTCTAAAGTTTTTGCGACCTCCATAATGGTGGTGCTTATTCTTTTGCAGATCTCCTTTACCTTACAGACGTCCAATGCATGTGGTGGTGGGCAAACCAATTGAACTCAAGAGAACTCCACAACCCACCATGGAAGAGGTATGGATCCTACATAAGATCTTAGTTTGTAAATTCATGCTTTGATCACGTAGACTTTCAATTCACTACGGTAAAAGATTGTAGTCAATTATTATTCCTGGTACCATGGCTGAATGGAATGCTTCAAGTGGCTATGGGACTCTTGACCATCCACAAATGAAGTTTTTGGTCATTGCATGCGGCTTGAGCAAAGTTTACTTGTAACAAATGCAAATCTCAAGAAGGGATTTTAGCTAAAATTGTCAAATATTTGACTTTTTTTTTGGTGGGGGTGGGGGGGACTTTGATAATTTTCAGGTCTCCCAAGTGCATGCTCAGTTCGTTGAACAACTTCAACAACTCTTTGAAAGGCACAAAAGTCGGGTTGGCCATGCGGACCTTCAGTTGAAAGTTCTTTGATTAGATCTTAATTTATTCTTACTGTACTGAAACTTTCATTACTTTTTTTTTTTTTTTTTAAATTACTTTTCATTGGTTCTATTCAGTTTCACACCAAGTTGGTGTCGGTGTTTTATCGTTTAAGGGAACACTCGTGGTTAGCAAGCTGTTTTTGTGAACGTACAAATAAAAAAGAAACAGAAGCTTCAACGTAATTACCTTTCAACCCTTGGTCCAAATTCTACTTGTAGTAGATTCATATGATAGTTTTGTCAAGAGCTGCTGGTTGTACGGACAATAGACTGAAATTTGCATTAGTTTGATTAAGAACAAGAAAAGAAACTAGATTCCAAGTTTTGCCTCAACCTAATTTGTGTCGTATTGTATCCTAATGAAATCATGTCGGTTTGACCCTCGTGTCTTTAATGAAAACATTATAATATATTTAAACAATATAATTATCAGTTTATTCAATTTTTTTTCTATTAACTTTAGTTAGCTCATTAGTTTTATAATTTTTCAATCTATTTACAAGTAATTCATTTTAAAATATAGATTTCAATAAAATAGTTATTTGATATTTCATGATACATTATAATTAAAAATTAATTAATTAGGTCAACCCGAATCAATATCATGTCAAGTCGACTTGCCTAGTCCCAAATTGCCATTCTTTTATTCACATGCCTCAAAATATGTAGTGCTTTTATTCACCCAAGTTTAGTTACAAGGTTGCACCATCGATTTTCAACCTATTCACTTTCTGCCATATAACAGCGTTAATTAGACGTAAAATATTATTACATAGCAGTGTGTAAATGGCGTCAAAGTGCTCAACACTGTAAGTGATACGCTTAACATTTCTGGTTCATTGGGTCCAGAAAACATCATCCGTGTTACAATTTCCATGAACCAAAAAGCCTCTGCTTTCTTCATCTTCTTCATGGTTTGTATCCCTCGTTCCAATGCAGGTACTCATTTCCAACCCAGCTAGCTCTTGGGCCTTCGAAGCCTCAGCCTCCCAATCCGTACGGAGAAGCACAACATATAGAATAGAGACAACACAGGCGAGTTGGGCCGACAGGAGGCCAAACCACAGCCCAGCAAAGCCAACCTTAAGCCCAAAGGCTAGCCCAACAGCAACGGGCGTACCGACAACGTAAAATGAGGCCAAGTTGACCCGAGCGGCCACCACGGGCCTAGCCGTGCCCCGGAGAATGCCGCAGCCCGTTGTTTGCGGGCAGTTCCCTAGCTCACAAAGGCCCATGATCGGCATAACAGAAGCAACCAAGGCCTTTACAAGGACGTCCTTCGTGAAAAGCCCGGCCCATCTTTCTCTCAAGATCACTGTCCATGTGACGTTGATGAAGCCAATCAAGAAAGCACATCCTAGTGCAACCGTGGCAGCTAGCTTGGCCTTGTATGGATTACCGGCTCCAAGCTCATTCCCAACCTGCATAATGATAGTTTTGAATAATTAATAACATTCTCTTTCATTTAAATTAATATGTTTCTTCTACAAATAAAGCATAAGCATCTTTGTTGTATGTGTGAGAAATGTAATTTAAGTCCATTCTTTTGAGATTAGGTCCCAATTCCGTGAATGAAATATCAGTGGGAAATTCTGTTTTGTTTGGTACTTTATGTTGTCTAAAACACCTGCCTCGCACGCTCATGGAATTGGTGCTTTCTAACAAAGTTAAATGAACCGTAGAGAGTTGATTTATCCCTGCACTCTTTTTTATTTTTGGACGGATCTTATATTCTTAGTGTAGTGCATAAATGTCACATCAATAATTTTTATTAAAAACAAAAAAAAAGTATAACATAGTACCGCGTGGTACGATTGGTACTATAATACCAATTTGTGAGAATCCATTACAATTTTCAAGGGAAAATAAATAAAAATACAATTCAATAAAAGAAATATGTATATATATATATGGAATAGCTACCAATATTCGAACAAGATAATAAATTGTGAAAAGTATTAAGATATAGTACGACTAAAAAGAGACAAAACATGGATAGTCATACTGACATTTTCAATTAATAACGTGCCTGCCTATATTTAGTAGTGATTAAGCACAATGTTTATTAGTTTTCTTGTTGTGCAATCTTAGCTGGACACCAGTTATACATTATACGTACACACTAATTTATAATGTTTAGTTTGAAGTGTTGGAGAGACACTACAGTGAGAACTAAGAACATGCTTAAGCAGGGTTACAAGTATACCTAGAATTTAATGCAGAACAGTGTTTTGAAATGACATGATTTCAGCTTAATAAAGTATTTAAGTTCATTTTTCCTTTCTCTTAAAGCAAGAAAGAAAGAGATAACTACTAAAATTCACTTCATCATAAGAAAACAAATGAGTCGTTATACTATATATCTGAGACTTTAACATTGTCCCCACTATCCGTGGATAGCACCATTTACTGAAGATTCATATACTATATAACCTCATCGAAAATGTTAAGACTACTTTCTATTCTCGTTTGTTTGACACGAAAATTCTACTAAAACATCTGATATTTTAATGGATATATCAATGCATAGTAAAATTCAAATATCTCAACAAGAAAGTAAGAACCATAGTGATCCTAGCAAGAACCATAGTGATCCTAGCACTCCTTTTAACGTATTCATATAAGATAGAATTAATGTCCATGTCCAAAGGCAAACAGTACACCCAAGGTGGCAATTGTTAGACATGAGTAACAGTGTAGCACTATTGCTCTAGCCTTTATATATTAAATTCGTTAAGTACTATTATCATTGTTCTCTTTATTTAAAGATTTAAAAAGTAAAAAAAAAAAAAAAAAGAAAAAAAAAAAGAGGAAAAGTATGGTGGGTTTGCACCAGGAGACATACCCGGGTGGAGACACAGCCAGAAAGGGCCAAGGGAACAGTGTACATCATGCTAGTGGTCTGAATGAGAATCCCAGTGGCAGCAACAGCCAGTGTTGGATTCGGCAAGTACCCAGCCATGACCGTCACGATCTCATACCACCACCACTCCAAGCATATACCCAGGCAGCTAGGCACCGCCAGCTTCAGCAGTGGGCCCATCCCACCACACACCTCGCCAATCCCCGCCCTCCACGTCATCATCTCCCTTCCCTTCCCCCACCTCAGGTACCATCCCGCCATCAGCGCCGCCATGTTCAGGTTCGTCAACACCGACGCCGCCGCCACCCCGCCGACGCCGAGCCCGAGCACCCGCACCATCACCACGTTCAGCGGTGCGTGGAGGGAAACCGCCGCCATGGTGCAGTACATCATGGGCTTCGCCGCCTTCTGCGACCGAAGGAACACCCTCAGGGGCTGGAGCAAGGTGTTTGTCAAAAGGTCCGGGAGAGAGTAGAGGCAGTAGGTGGCCGCCATTGACGTTATGGCTCGGTCCTGTCCCATGCCTACCATGATTCTCTCGAGGTTTAGCCAGAGGAGGCTGATGGGTATGGCGGCCGCGAAGAGGATCAGGACCATTCGCTGGAAGGAGATGGCAAGCAGGGCCCAGTTCTTGGTCCCGTAGGCTTGGCTGCAGACGGGTTCGAGGCCAGAGGCGAGGCCCATTAGGACGGAGTAACCCGTGATGTTGGTGAAGCCCAGAGAGAGGGCTCCCCCGGCGAGTTCGAGGCTTCCGAGTCGGCCCAAGAAGAAGACAGAGACGGCGGCCCGGAAGAAGACGAGCAGGTTCATAGCCGTTATCGGCAGCGCCAAGCCCCATAGTTCTCTAAGTTCTTCTATAATCTGTTTTGTAATAAAGAAAACAGAGAAAAATGAAAAGGGAGATATATATATATATATATATATCTATGTGTGCGCATAAATATATATATACAAGTCGTTAACGGGCTTGTTTCTTTTTATTTTACCTGAGAAACAGAAGGGAATTTCCGGAAAGAGAAATCCGGGTCTTTTCTACCATGCCTGCTATTGCGAGAGATCTCCAAAAGGAAAGTTCGATCAAACAGTGAAAAAATAATAACCCAAGAAAGGTTTCAATAAACAGAGTATGAACCCCAAAAATGGAAAATATATATATATAAGAAATTGTACAAGAAAAAACTCACTAACTTGTTTTGAGGCTCTATAGACTCCATGAAGGGTTGAGCCGGGAATATAGAAGAAGTAGACGAGGCCAGAAAATGCAGAGAGGGATTAAACCTAATTTGTAAAAAAAAAAAAAGAAAAAAAAAAGAATGCAGAAAATGGTGATTGGTTTTTGGATTAATTCAAGAAGCAGAAAGAAAAAGCTGACAATGGAGGTGAGTTGGAGAAAAACCCACTGTGATTTTGAGAGGTTGAAAGCGAAAGAAGTGACTAAGTTAGAAGTATAAGTACTGCCACTGCGGTTTTTTGGGGGTTGAGGTGAAAGAGAAGATATTATTATAGATATGGGAAAGGAAACGGGGAAAAGAAAAAGCCTTTTTTAAGAGTGGGAGGATAGTGACAGCCAGGAAAAGGAAGTGGCAGTGGCAGACTCTTTCAGAACACGAGGAGGGTTTTAAGCTTTTCATTACTGTTGTTGACAGGTGAGAGAGAGAGAGAGAGAGAGAGAGAGAGACGCTGAGGGAGAGTGAAGTGTCGCTTTCTTTTAATGTTTTCTTTTCTATTTTTTCTTAACCAGGTTTCTTATGTTCTTGACCTATTAGTTTCTTATGTTCTTGACCTATTACTCCTAAGATATTAGAAAAGTCACCTATGCTCCTCAAACTTCAAATTTGTCATTGTAGCTTTTTTCTAACTCTTTGTTATTTTCGTTTCTTTTTTTTTTTTCTTTGGCTAATCAGTTTTCTTTTTAGGGTTTGTGACACAAATGTTATGCCATCTATGAGTTTATAAGTTTTCTAATTTGTAGTAATTTTTTTTATAAATTGTCTAAATTATAATTTAATATTAAATTTTTGATAAAAAATACACGTAAAAGTATATTGCAATATTTAAAATATATTTATAAAATAATAAACTGAATAAAAAAATTATAAGAGAATGAGAAATATATTATTCACAATTTTAAAGATTTTTAGAACTAAAAGTTTAGAAAAAAATTTTCTATAATTATTCATTTTTATAGTTAAAATTTCTAAATTATTTTTCAAATACACTCATGAATGGAGTATGATAAATATCATGTTCAATAAAGCACTATTGATAAGAAAAAGAAGAGAACGCACTACTACTGTTGAAAAAACAAACAGTATATAATGAAACAGTATTTAATTGTGCATTTTATCCAAAAAAATCACTATTGTTGAAAAAACAAGCAGTATATAATGACACAAATATGAGAGAGAATAAAATGCAAATATTGCACAGGAAAACATGCTTTCTTTGTAGACATTAATATTAAACTTAAGATATAGGCCTTGGAAATCATAGGATAGAAAATATAATAAAAGAAAATAGGTTAACTGATTCTTTCTAATGCAAAATGATATATGATCAACAATATTTTTGACGATAAATCCCCGTGCTCAAAATTGACATTCTCATAAATGCGCTAACATATTTCCAATGGTTATTCTAAAGATTATGCTAATGTTAAATTTTAGTATTTATGTGAAAAATGACTTTCTAATGGTTTGTTATTTTTATATATTTTTTAATATGTGCTATTTGTTGTGCTAAATATAGAACAAAATATAATACATACTAAATATTAGTAGTGTTATTATTTACAGGATTATCACTATTTTATATATAAAATATTCATGTGTTTCATAATATTATCAAGATTTAATATATTTATTTTTTTATTAAATTTTATTTATAAGTTTATTTTTACTAAATTATAACTAATTATAATTAATAGGAGAATATATTTTTATTTATATATATATATTGCATTGACTAATTTGTTAGAATATGAGTACTTTTAAATTGATAATTAAAATTAAGTTTTATGATTAGTAATTAAATGGTAAAATAATAAGCGTATATAGTAGAAAAACAATATATATTATACATGAAGTTAAGAAGTTAATATTTAAAATATAAAATGGTACTTGTTTTAGCATACATGCATTAGAACAAAATTTAAAAAGTACAAACTAAATTTAACATGTCATGTCAAATTTAGCATTAACGTACCGTCGTTTTAGTATAATGCATTAGAGATGGTCCAAGAATGAATTGCACATGAACCAGGCTGCCAAACCAGAATAGATAAAACATCCGTACATCAAGATTTGTTACTTTGAGAAATTGTTTATGTCCCTTGTATCTATATTAGGAACTTGAAAATGGCCAAGTATAGAGCAATCTGTCGGTAATATACTGTTAAATTTTCTCCAATATTGCTGATAGTAGGAAATGAAGCACTAAACAGCCAACGTATAGGGGTTCAACATCAGAGGCATCATGAAATCTTTGTGTTAATAAAACTAAAAGAAACATGGAGAAAGGACTGTTAGAGGAATCTCCATTACAGGAAGCATAAAATGGCAATCCACACTCTAAAATGTCTAAATATGATATTTGTGGTAGTTTACACTCTACTTTTATTTCTCAAAAGAATTAAGGTTCATTAATATTCAATGCATGCAGCAGCTACTGGCCCATGAGAGTAAATTTCTTTGTGTGTGCAACTGACTTCTTCACAAATAGAATTCCCACCTTTCAGGCTGCACTTGCTAATAACCCATACTAGCTAGTGACATGTTGTCCAGAATTTATAGTTTTATTCCTTTTGCAGTCCTAAAGTTACCAGAATCAAGCACGTTACTAATAGAAAAACAAGTCTAAATCAGTGATTGAAGCCAAAAACATAAAACTAAATATCATTTGCACCTCTAAGTAAGAACTTACCAGCTATTAACCGTTCCAATTCGCTGAGACCTAAATGTGGTTATCGTTTTAGCAAGATCTAAAGCAGACATGTCTCCAGCAAGGATTCTTTGGATGGTATTATGAATTGCACAGTATGTTCCAGTTCTTCCTATACCTACACTGAGTGTGGAGAGGCAAGGCATGTATGTCAAGTAAAGAAGCAGTATGACTAGACAAAGGCAGAGCCACAAGTAATAAATAAGAGATAAACCTGCAATAAACCACAACTGGTCCAATACTTGGTGGTATTTGATGTATTCTTTTAAAAATTTCACAAACTGCCATTGTGTCTCCAAGAACGCCATGGTCTGGCCATTCAAGATGTTGCATATGAAAACAGACATGGGCAATTCCTCAGACTGGACAATAATTTCAATTACCGGGCGACTATATACTACATCAGTTATGCTCAATTATGCTTACTTAATCTAATTGTCACAATTCAAGCAACTAGAAAAAACAAGGTCTAAAAGTTACTGGGAACATACTTTCTAGATACTTAGAGCAAACAGCCATCATAAAACACCATGCCTGAAAAAGAAAAATTAGTTTCAAAAACATATGAACCTACCTCCTTGCAATTCGCCTCCAGATGGTGCAACACTAATGAAGTGTTAGTGATATTTATCCACATAGTGTTAATACCTATGTTACCAAATTCTATAGGACCATCTTCAACTTGAAAATAATCTCCACATTTTACCATCTGCAGTAGAACAATAAAGCCTCAGAAAGAAGTAGGAACCACACAATCATATCCAGCCAAAAAATAGAGGCTGGAAAAGTAATTTAAAAATGATACTCGGCCAAAAGAAAAAAGTCTCTTACACATCCAAAGAAAAAAGATGAGGAACAATCCAAACAACTACAGGTATTGATACTACAAAATTAGACTTTAGAAACTTGATGACAAAAGTACAATTATTACTGTATTCAACTGCATAAACTTTTTGCTTCGACCACAAGCGACAAAAGACAAGTTTCTAAAGAATGTGAATTGTTTCTATATAAATTAAAAAAAAAGTCACAACATGTGTAGTAAGATATTTTACTTCAGATTAAGAGTGATAGCATATTGACAACAAAAAGAAAGTGTGATAGTATTTCCTGAACACCATGAAAAAAAAGAATGAAGCAAGAAAATTGCATGTCCAAGGAGATAAAACAATAGAGGTTGATTTTAAGTTTGTTCTAAATATAACCATCGAAATGAACAACAATTAGAAAATTGAATACACAGTTGGGGACTTTAAGAATACAATGACACAAGAATAAATCAAATATTAAACAATTTATATCATAAATCATTTTTATGTTATCAGGAACAACTATAGTGAATACAACATAAAAAGGAAGGATGATGAAGGATTGTAGGACGAAGATTTAATGCAATAATAGAAAGTAGAAGACACAGAATTTACGTGAACTGGCTATTTGCCAGCGCTCAAGGTAAAGGAAATCAAAAAATTAACAAAATAATGTGCATGAAGTACAATATCATCTCAATTGCAATTCTCAAAATACCAATACCTTTTTTTAAGAAACAGGGACTGACATTGTCGATAAAATAAGGGAAATACAATAAGGTTATAAAAGAAGATAAGGTATCACCTAAATACTTATAACCAAGAACAATAATTCCTCAGTGTAAATTAGGAAAAGACAAATCTTCAAAATCTTTGGTATCAAACACCAAAAATACCAATAACATCTTGCTCTCAATCAACCATTAAAATCAAATACTACTCTTTCAATAGAGTCACTGCTCTATACTTGACTGCACACAACTAAGTCTAACATTGCACACTCAAGTAATCTAAGGACCCATAGTTACAGGAACCATAATGCTAAAAAATGAAGGAACCTGGGGAAACAAAAAGGAGGAACGTGGCATAAGCACATAGAAATAGATTAATGGTCTTAGGTCAGTACAAGTGGCAATATTTAAACCATATTTCGTCACATGTTTTCATGTTTGACAACATTTACGAAGTCTTCATTGTTGACTGGTTTGACAAAGGTGTAGAAGACAAATAAGAAAGAAATATGGACGTGGCTCAAGCTAAAATGATTTCAAAGGTAGATTTCAAAGATTTGTCTTTTTCTGATTTAATTAGGGATTGGTTTTCAATGTACTGGTTTGTAGGAAAACCTTTTTCACATCAATAATATCAGTTCTAATTTCTAATTTGGCACCACCTTGACAAATCCCTCTTGTACCCCATTCCATGGATAGCGGTCCCCCCCAACACATTTCAATATGAGTTGATATGCAGTAAGTCCAATCAATGCCAAAAGAAACTAATAATTGTCATAGGTTGGGTAAGAGGCATATGGATTAGCAGCTCCTTGGAAAGAAATGAATATGTTCCACAAAAATTATACACTAATTTTCTTTTATTGGCCTTTCTATTGACAAGATAAGTTTGATAACTTAAAATGGTTACGTATAACTATATAAAAAAAATTGCTTCTTCTCAAATGGAACCCTGTTGATAGTTATAATGAAAAAGAATTTATGCATGAACAGGAGCAAAACCGAGTGTTCCATTATGAGCAGACGAAGCAAATGAGAACACTGAAGTACCTCAAAGTTGTCGACCATCCGTGTTAGCATCACAACAGGTCACTGATAAAATTGTTATAGGTGTGAGGAAGTGGACCTTGTGTTGCAATAAATAGATAAAAGCTTTCAGAAGAAGCAGCCTACAATGTCATTTGGGAAACATGGTTCAATACACTAAATAAAAATATACTACTTTCAAGGTCGAAAGTAGAAAACATAAGGGATTTGACCCTGAGCCAAAATAATTTTTTTTATGAATACTTTTCAGGAGAGACTCTTTTTAGGAATAGTCATAATAATTATAAACTTTTAGGACAATTAGTCATAATTCAAATAAGTATTAAATATTGTAATTTTTAAAGTATAACTATAGAGCATTGTCGGTGCCTAATATCACATTATGTGTCAGTTTATTATTAATATAATTAATGGATTGAGCCTCACGAGAATCCTTCGTGGCCCAAATCATGTGGTATTGGACATAACCTTGCTCTAATATTTATGAGTAGGATTCTGAAAGAATAATATTATGGGGCACTATATGCTATCCAACACTATATAAAGTAGTAGTTTACTACTAAATAATTATAATTACATGTCAGATGGGTCTGTATGACTCAATTTATTAATTATAATTATCGAGTAACAAATTGTTGTTACCTTATATGGTGTTGGGTACCACTAAAGGTAGTAAAATGGACCGGGCCAAGATATTTAGGCCCATCGGGCTGGTCCGCCAACCTATCCCGAATGGATTGGGCCAGGCCAGCTCACTAAAGATATTTTTTTTACAATTTTTTAAAAAAAATTTAAATAAATTTAAATATGAAACTTTTTCCAATACTTATAAATATACATTTCTTCACTTTTTTTCACACTTACAAATTTTAATTTAATTCTAAATAATTTTCTTAAAATTTTTGTTTTAAACTTATTTCTATCAACTATTCAATTTATATACTTTTAATTTATTTAATTGTTTAAAATTTTTTATCAATTGAAAAAAATATATACAGCTAAAATTTTTAATTTATAATTAATTATTTAAATTTTTAATATTTTTAACTAATTATACAATTAATAATCTTATTTTGTTTAATTTTTTTTAATTAGGCTAAGAATGAGTCGACCCGTTTTGGGCCAATCCCATCTAGGAGCCCGGGCAGACCAGGCTCAAGTCGACTTGTTTTCCTTCCTAAGTTCGGTTTGGGCAAATTAGCCTAGTCCGCACATTTTACCACCTCTAAGACGTAGTATTATTCATTGTGAAAAGTTGTCCTAAACCGTTATTTAAAACTCCATTTCCCAAATGTATAGCATATAAAAAGAATCTACTGCAACGAAGCTTGCATCAGTGTACCCCGTTGAAGATGGTCCATAGTCCTTCCAAGATTTAAGCGCAACTCTAGTTCCATCAACTGATGTTCAATGCATTAAAAATACAGGAAATATTAGTAAAAAGGAAATCTAAAGATCAGAATTGATGATACATACATGGCAAGACATCAGTATATTGCTCAAATTGACACCATCAAGAGCAATAATACCATTCCTCTTCGTCTCCGATGGCATTATCCTACTAGTCTGAAAATCGATCAAACAAAAATACTAACTCAGTATCTAATTTACTTCACATTTTCACAGGCAGCTCTATTTTCATAACAATGGTTCGAAACCATAAATCTCGAGATGAGAGAACTCTTGGTTAAGTTGGTATGGCATTCGGAGCTTCTTCTTCAAGCAATCGAGAGCTTCAGAGCAGCGCTTGAACTGAGCTGGTGTCAGTGCCAGCCTCGACGGATGGTCAGACGAGAAGTTTAGAGAGGCCAAAGGTTTTGAGGCGGCGGTGGCAGCCATGGCTGTGGCTATTCTCCAGTGAGTGCGAGGGGGCATGGAAACAACGCTTCCCAAAATGGAGGAGGGAATGTGACCTTTATATATTAATGTTAAGACTTGAGACCACTTTCCTTTTCACTATTTTGTATTATTTGACATTTCGACCTCTATATGCACCAAAATGTGAGAAAAGAAAGTGACTTGTAAAGGGGGTTTAGAAATGTTTCAAGTTTCAACCCTTGATTTAGTTAAATAATAATAATAATAATAACTATTAAATATTACTATTGATTTTTCATATTTTGAAAATTTTGTATACTAACTCTATTATCAAAGGTATAAGGAGGAGCCGATTTCAACTTAATCACTTAAGCTATTCAAATCAAACTAATCCAATTTATTCAATGTAATGTGATTATTTTGTTCTGTGATATGTTTTGGGGTTGAACTTTTCTCCACAGTTGCATTGTAATTTAGAATGCGGGCTAAATTTTCTATTTTCATAATTAACTGCATCATATCATACTGTATATATTAATTTTGTAAATATTCTTATAAATAAATTTATATCTATATACATGTAAATATAACTTAAAAACTAAAGTCTAATATATTTAAATATCTTTGTTTTCATGTTGTTTGCAAGGATATTTAAATATTTAAATTTTAAACATTTGTATTTTAATTATTTCAACCGGGTTATATCCTATTAAGATCTTACTAGTACAAGTATAAATGTATGACTTTCTTAAAAATTTTAAATGTTGTATTTATTTTTAAATGTATTTTTTAGTAGGTATGACATTTTGATGATTGTTTTTTCAATTTAGCCCAAATTTGTTAATATTCATATTTTGAGCTGAAACCACATAAATTTCGTCATATTAAATCGCATAATGTGGTATGATTTGATGCGTTTAATAGGTTTTTTTTAACCACAATAATTAAAGATTTTCTTCTATTATATTTTATAGTTTGGTTAAGAATTTTCATCGCCTAACTTATATCGTATTCACCCCTAACCAAAAGTTTTCATGAAAGATATTTGTGTCAATATATAGAAGTAAATTATCCTAACTCATGCAATTGTGTAGCCAACTCTTACGAAGATTCATAAAAGAAGAACTCTATAATAGCAATTTGTAAAATCAACGTTGACGTTATAATCTAAAAACTAATATATGTCATTTTTTTTACGCAGGATCATCAATACGGTAAAGTCTAAAGAATTGCTCATTGGATATACAGAGGGTTGAGGTTTTCAAAAGAGAAGACAAAATAAAGTAAAATTGAAGGGATTTGCACTTTTTATGCAAAGATGATAGTTATAAGTCTTTAAAATATATATTTTTTTTAGTTATCATTAAATTTGGTTCAACTTAAATTTTAAAGTGAGTATTAGGTGCAATTACATTTCCACATTGACAAAAAAAAACGATTGAGAATGAATTATAAGGGATTGTATACTTTTTTTTTTCAATATACTAACTTTTTGTTATAAAATCTCAACCCTTTATGAAAAATCTATGGACAGTTTGGTATTATTGTGTTGTAGGCCTAATGTAGTTCTGCATGTATTTTAAAAGTTGTTGTAATATTTAAAAGTAGTATCTAATGTTTGGTAAAATGATATTTTAAATAATTTATAATATGATAGCAGAAACAATTTTAAAAAATAACTTTTATATTGGTTCTAAAATTTTACTTAAAATATCAGTTATACATCAATTTTTAAAATTTGCTGACCAAAAGCAATAAGTTATACATCAATTTTTAAAATTTGCTGGCAATAACTTACCAATCGCCTCTGTCTCCCTCTCTCCCATTTTTATCTAACTACTTTTAAAAACTAAAAGTTGAAACTAGAAACATTCTCAAACAAGGCAAGCACATGGTGCGTTGAGTGAGTAGCCCAATCGAGGGCACCCATCTAACTTCGCAAGTTAATGATTTTCATAAGGCTATTAATTTTTTGAGAATTGTAAAAAAATGCCCTGAATTTTGAGCATTCTATAATTTAAATATTGAAGTTTGGACTCTGTAAAATAATACTCTTAGTTTAAGAATTTCTAAAAATTAATATCATAGACTGATTTTTTAATCAATTTTAGTAACGAAAAAATTATATTCCATATTAAAACTATATTAGTCCTTATTATTTTCCTTAATTTTAAGGAAATTATTGTCTTATACCTCAACATTAGGGAATTATTTCTATACCTCATTCTAGAATTTTCCAAATTGTTTTGCTACTCGAGTGTGAAATTGTTTTTAATATCTCACTTTGAAAGAAAGTACAGGTTGTTTAGTTCGAGGATTTAAAATTCATTTTGTAATCTCTTACATGATTTTCATAACATTTTTCCTTACTAGATAATTATCTCTTCCTAAATTCACTTATTAATTATGCTATTTATCTCATTTATTCTATTCTCTCTCAAGTCGTACCAAACAAACTCATACGACGTGATGAGGAACACTATTAAACAAATATTACTCATTTAGTAATTTATTTTGGGAGAATAGAGATCTTGAGAACGTGGGAAAAGATTAAAATACTAAAAATTGACGTGATCTCACTCTAAAATAAAGAGTAATTAAAATACATATCATATTATGTGGTGTAAATTTTGGATACTAAATTTTTGGGCTATCATTACTCAATGTTAATATTTGTAATATTTTGGTTGGTAGTAAAGTAAGTTCATTTTTAACTTTTTAAATTATGGTAAAGAAATTCCGAATGTTTTTCAATGTAGAAAGAAATTCAACTAATCATTCAGAGATAGCAATGTAAAATGAGTTATAATAAAGAATCTAAAACAATCATGTCATACTAAAAATCCAAACTAGATTCCAAAAATGGCACTTTACTATTAATTGGTTGGGACTTTGGAGCCATACATATATAGCTGTGTGAAGCGTGAACTAAACATCTGTCGACACATGTGGAAACTTGGCTGACACTCAAAAAGAAAAGCACTAAACTGTAGAGAGGTTCCGAATTGACTTCTTCGTTTGTCTTTTGTCTAATAAACCCCGATACCCGTACACGTGGCATTAGGTATGGCTTTTACTTTATTTTTCCATCGTTTTTGAAAATGAAATTCGCATAAAATTGACCTGGGCATCACGTTAAAGTAAGGAGTGTTTGATGGAAGGATATCTAAATTTTTAAATTAATAAGAATGCTGAAAATGGTGATACGAGTGTTGATATTTAGAATAATTGTGTTTAATTGCATACAATAATTTTATTTATGATTCTTATAATATTATATAGCTGTATTTAGTTGTGCATAGAAATGTGTTTAAATTAAACTTAAAAAATAATTATAAAATTAACTTACTTATATAATAATAAAATTTGAAAGCATCAAATAAAATAATTTGTTAAAATTCTTAGGATGTTGTATTCTTTTGATTTCGTTTTTCAGGCTGAGTTTTAGATAAAAAGTCATCTAAAATTCACATATTTTGGCAACTTTAAGATGACCCTACTTAAGAGAATTTGATTCCCGAGATGATTACTTTATTGGATGTTAAAATAGTATCAAACATTGAGATGAATTGAAATATTCATTCCCATCTAAGGATTACCCCATACCAAACAGCCCCTAACTGTGCCTCCTTTCGAGTTTTGTGAGAGAATAACTAATGCTTTTTTATTTTATAAATAGAATAAAGACATGTCTATAGTAAATAAGGCTATCCAATTTAGCCTTATATAGGGATATTTTTTGGACCGTAAGTTAAGAATAAAAAATGATTAAAATAGTAAATACATGGTAACTTTTATATATCGCTATATAAAAACTCATAAAGAAAAACTCTTCTCTCCTTTCTTGATTTTTCTTCTACAACTCATTATCCTCTTTTTCTTAGTTTAATAGTCTTAGGGTCTGTTAAACATAGTTTCCAAAGATCTCTTAGGGGTCAAAAGTTATTTTTTGGATGTTTGAATGAATTATAAAAGATCTGTTTTTTAATTAGAAGACTATTTTAATGAAATATGGACTCATTAACTTTTCCAAGAAGATCTCCTTGAGTTTTTACTTCAGGAAGAAAAAAGTTATCCCAAATGGGCCCTTAAACTTCCTCTTCCTACAACACAATTTTATCTTCAACCATAATTGATAACTTTTACTTTTTTTTTCCTTTTCAATTTAGAAAAACAAAGCTTTGACTATAAATATGCACTACTAAGAATAAAAGTAACTATTGAATTGTTTATCTAATATGCAAATATGGAAGACTGAGTGTCGCCATAATCATCAAATTTGTGGTTCTTCATTTCTCTATCTACCATTAAGTTTGTTGGGATAGAGATCATATTAGATTAGTTGCTAAAGTATGATTGATTTGGATTTTTTAGTACAATAGATATCAAGGTTAATTACAAATGAGAATGTTGGAGAAAACAAAAATAGATTCAAGCAAATCAATCAACTAATTCAAGACAAATACATTTTAAATTACCTCAAAAGAAATATTTTAGTAGAAAAAGGGATCGATAATAAACTTTTACGGCTGAATTGTTAGGATTGATCAATTCTCAGATATCAATCTCGGTTTAGATAAATACTTTTTTTTTCTTTTTCTGTTTTAGATAAAGATAAGGGGCATAGTTTTTTTTGAGGTAAAGATAATGAAAGCTCCTAGAAAGAAATGAGATGTTAGCGGTTATTGGTAAAGGTAATTGTCATGAATTTTATAATTACTAGATACTAGATAGCAGAGGAAGGAAGGGAAAAAGGTGTGATTCATCTCTTTGAGTATTATTCCTGTGTAGCCAACATTTTTATAACTTGATCTTTGAAATAGGGTTTATTTTAATTGGACAACCCAAATAAAAGATCCCTATGTAGGGTCAAAAAGCGAGACTCTACTATAGACATACCCATAGAGTGAATAATGCCTTTTGTCAAGTGAAAATATTTTATGATTGTCCCCTCAAGAAAAAATTATGATTGACTAATGCTATATTTGTTAAGAGGGAAAAGGGTAAGAAGGAAAAGTGGAGAGAAAATTTAAAAAAAAAAAAAAATTAGTTATTTAGTAAGAGGGAAAACATGAGAGAAAGAGAAAAATGAGTGAAAAATTTTGAGATAAAGCCCACCTTTTATTTCTCCTCCCAAATGGAGAGAAAATGGGAAAGAAAAAAATTTGTTAGGGTATGAGTAAGTAAAATTATTAAACTATCTTTACACACTTAACTTTAAATAATAATAATAACATAGGAATAAAATAGTCAATTTGAATTATACTAGTTTTCTTTCCTGCTTGCATATCAAACAATTATAGAAAAAATATCGATGTGAGCATTTTCCAATTCTAACACAGGTATCTCGTTGTTCTTACATATGCGTTCTACCATGAATATTGTATGGCTGAACAAATTTTTATTTTTATTTTTGTGTATAATGAACATCTTCTAAATTTTAACTAAAGTAGTTATTAAATATAATTATTTAAATTGTTTGAATTTGAGTTTTCTTTTTACGTAATAGATCTATCATTATAATTTTACCTTTATAATAATAGATAGATTTGAAAAACAAAATTCCTCTAATACATAAGTTAATTCTCTAATCTTAAGATTATCATAGTCAAATCAAATATAACAGTTAACTATGACACCAGGAAAAAAGGAAAAACAAAAAATAAAAATGCATCCAATAGTAACAAACACTGTTAATGCATCTGACTCGAAGAACTAGAGATTTATAGTCAACATCCATGACCTATAGGGGAACTCAGATATAAACACTTTATATTCAAACTCTTCATGCTCAAAAATTTTATATGTATACCCTTCGTATTTCATAAAATGGCTATAAGCATCATAGTTGAATCGCTTAAAGGAGCGCCAAATATCTATTTGCCTATTTCTATAGAAGAGAGAGATCTACAAGGCTCCCTCCTTCGGTTTTCTCATTAGCAATCTGATTGGGAAAAATAACGTAGAGAAATATATTCCATTAAGAGGAGACAATAAACTCCTAAATAGGGGAGACAAAAACTCCACAGATAAAGAGATAATGCCATTATTCTTAATGAAAGCAGACGATAGATCAATTATTGGTTTTATCCGTCATCAATGTTTCCTCATGGAAAATGAGAAAAAGTGAGATTGTAATTTGTATTAGTATTATTGCTAATGAGAAAGAATGATTAACTAGATATTGTATTATACTATTTGAAGAAACATGAAATTAAAAGCTTGAAAACACAAAAAATCAAAGACTAAAAAAAATCAATAACAGAATGTGTAAAGAATTCCTACGATTGAATTAAAAATTACCATGTATAATTATTTATGGTATTAAAGTCATCATACGAAAGCAATCAAGGAAAAATATAGAGAAGTGGGTAAATGAAATTTTGTGTCTTTCTCTTCTTGTTTCTTTAAATATTTTTGCTATTTCAATATTTAAATAGATACAATACACAATCAAATCTCGGAATTTGACAAATACTTTTGTCCTTAGGAAATGCATGGGAAAACATAGATGCAAAAGTAGAGAAAAACATAGATGCGAAAGTAAAGAATTAAGGACTAACAGAATACGAAAATGACAAAAGGATAATAAACCTAAAAATTGAAGAAGAAGACTATATACAAATTATGTGAAATGTAGTTAAATTCATGAAATAACAGGAAAGCATGATGGGATACTCTAAACTGGAGCAGAAGAGAGCATCAATTGGGTAGAATATGAATGATGAAACGGTTGCTTTCAGAATGTCTTTTGTAACCACCCCATCTCATTATCATTAGACTGGTTAAACTTAAATTCGTTTAAATTTAAAAATAATTATGAACTTAAAACGTACAGCGGTCAGCCATGTCGAAAGTGGAAAGGCCGGCATTGGATTATTCTAGTCATAAGATTTTTCTCAACATCTACAACGTGAAATAATGTTTTCAGGATAAAAAATTACTTTAAATTTTGAGCCATTAAAAAACTCGAGACTGGATAAAATACGTATTTGTTAGTAATCTTATTTGGATTACTTGATAGTAATCGCATTTGGATCCATACTTGTTTAATATAAAAGAGACTATAGTAGATATGTCGTAGAGAAAGACATAGTCTTTTTTTTGTGGTTATTTTCTCATTTGAATTTATTATTTGCTAGAATAAATATGTTATTGCATACTTCTACCCATATCATGTTGTAAATAGCTTTTAATCAAATTGTATATCATGTGAAGTAGCTAGGACAAATGTATATGTATAATGTGAGTTTTTTAATCAAACTATTATAATAATAATAATTATCATTATTGCTATTATTTGGACTTCGATTATGCCTTATGTAAAACGTGTGTATATATATATATATATATATAAGGGCACCAATCCGGTAGGTATTTTTTTTTTTACCTATGCATAGGTATCAATTTGGACAATGAAAATTTAGCATACATATTTTTTTATTGTAAACAGTAAGAGAGAGAACGAGCATTAATAATGCACGCCTTTTCATGTATTTCATTATAACCATTGGATCACCATTAGATGGTGATCTAGCGGCTAAAAAAAATACTTATCCATAGGTAAAAAAAAAATATCTATTGGATTGGTGCCATATATATATATATAATACTTACTGGATTGGTGCCCTATATATATATATATATATATATATAGGGCACCAATCCAGTAAGTATTTTTTTTTTTACCTATGCATAAGTATCAATTTTGCCAATGAAAATTTAGCATGCACATTTTTTTATTGAAAAAAGTAAGAGAGAGAAAGAGCATTAATGATGCACGTCTTTTCATACACTTCATTATAACCATAGGATCACCATTAGATGGTGATCCAATGACTAAAAAAAAAATACCTACCCATAGGTAAAAAAAAAATACCTAACCATAGGTAAAAAAAAATACTCATTAGATTGGTAACCTATATATATATATATATATATATATATATATATATTTATTAAAAAACGGAGTTAGAAAACTTTTCTAGTAGGGCACAGACTAAGAAAGTATTTTGACCTAAACTTAGTTCTTTTTTCTCTTCGTATAGTTTTTTTCCCCCACTTTTTTAGACTTGCAATTGGGTAATATAATTCATAAAAGTCTAAAAATAATAATTTTGAAACACGCGTAGCCAAGATAAACTAATATTGTCACGATTAGAAATTTTAGGTTATGATTATTAGTAAATTTATGTTGAAATAATGGTAAATAGTGATTTTTTTTCCAAAATTTTAGAAAATCGAGTTTTAGATTTTAAGCAAATTTCATAATTAAGAAACTTTTCATTTGTTTTAATTTTTCAAAGAAAATCCTTCATTTAAAGTTTATAGGAAAGTATAATTAATTAATTTAGAAACGTTTGTAAATTTATAAATTATAGAAAAACGAGTCTAATTAAACCTTAAGTCCAATGTTCAAATAATATACATAAAATCATTTGTATTTCTAAGTACTTATTTTAATAGTAAAATTTATCCTCATACATCTATTAAATAAATACACTACGATTGACTAAATAAATTTGGCATAAAAAAGGAAGGATGGTATGGAATAGGAACCGACCAATGAAGATGTGAGAAACGATATACATAAGTCAAACAAGCTTGTTAAGCTATCAAGATAATTAACCCAAAATAAATCAATACTTGAAAGTGAGAGAAAATAGAGAGGATAAGCACATGAATGCTCAGTAGAGATTCAATTACAAGTTTTTATATGTAAAAAAATATACTCACGTTGAAGGTCCTGCATGGTTAGTATTTCATTCAAAATAGTTCACAAAACTCAAGCAGAAATCATAGTCCAATAGTTCAAATATTCCAAACTATTATAAAACATCCATCAAAATCAGTACATATCTATTCAAGCCAACATATAACTATGCATACAATCATGATATCTGAAGTATCCTAGTGGATCATTCATAAGTCTGAGCTATCTAAAGAGCCGCTGTAAGTCCGATCACCCAACGTGGGGCATCATAAGTCCGACGGCCGCGTAAGTATGTGAATGCATGCAAATGTTATATGAGTGACAAAATAAGAATATGCACCATTTCCACAAAATCTCAAAATAACCACAAACCACTTTTAGTCCTCAAAACTAAGTTCTCAAATTATTTGGGATTTTCTAAAAATTTTGGCATTATAACAGTCATTTTTGATCAAAATTCAAAAATCTAATTTCCTACAGAAAATAGTTCAAACAGTATATATGATACACTAACCAGTATGACATGCCTCTCAAACAATTTATATTTCAAATCAGGTCAAAACAGATATAAATCGTATTTTTATAAATAATTTTACGAAATTCTATATTTAGCAAAAATATGTGAAAAATAAAATTAAACCAGTTTAAAGATCAAGTAATCGAATCCCTACCTCAATCAAGTGTCCAAATAGCGTTACGGGGCTATAATGAAAATTTGGTGTCGTTTGGAGGGTCGGATATCGTTTGAAGTTTCAGATCATGAAACGGACTTCACCATTGAATTTAGAACACCTAAAAATGCTAGGTTAGATATATAATTTGATCGATTCGGACTCGAGCCGAACCCGAACTCATGACACGTAAATCAAGGCAATCTAAGTCGTTAGAGTTAGATTTCCGTGCCGGTCATAAAATATAGTCAATATATATCAAACTTCTTGTTTTCCTGAGTACATAACAAATATGAGATTTATTTTATGATCTAATGGTCGGATTGAAAATTTTAAATATAAAACTAAAATAGCTCAAAATTAACAAAAATAACAAAATTTAATCCAGGTAATATTGAAACAAGATATATATATATATATATATATATATATATATATATATATATATATATATATATGGTTGCNCCGTTGGATCACAATCTAATGATGATCCAATGGCTATAATGAAGTGCATGAAAAGACGTATATATATATATCAAAGATCATGATAAGACGAGTTGAACCCGACTGGTTTCACGGGGAAACAACGCTGGAATTGGCACCAACAACAGAAAAGCACTCACGGCTTCATAGGTTATTAACGGCGAATGGGATGTCATTAGGCGATAAGGAAGGCAGTGTGAGTTTCATCTGTTCTTGGGATTCCGTCTCTGACCAGTGGGACACTCAACAAGGCCGAGAAAGTGTTCGTCGGAGACTCGCTGGATTTTCGAGAGAAGGAGAGAAAAGGATCGGGAGAAAGCTGAGAGAAAGTGAGGAAGGGTTAATGGCTTGGCCACGTGTCCAAGCTTAAATGGATGAAAGAATTTTGCTAATAAGTCCCTAGTTTGAGATTCTCATCAATTATAAGTCCCGTAAAATTGCAAAATAGTCCAAATTCGTATTCATTTATTTATTTACTTATTTTATTGTTTTGAAATTTTAATGGTCAAACGACCAAAATGCCTATTCAAAAATAAGGGGTTTTACAAATATATAGGAGTTTTTTTGTTTTGAAAAACCAATATAGGATTAAAGAATTTTTTAAAAGTGATGTCCAACGAAAAATTACTGATAAAAAGTGAGGAAAAATTAATTATTTCACAATTAAATAAAGTAAAAAACTCACAAAATTAAGTGGGGACATACGAGGGGCACAATTGTTTTTTTTTTAAAATATATATATATATATATATATTGTGGGTGAAATTTAAAAGAAGGCTATATTTGCACTTCTCAAGTAACATAAAACACTTTTTTAGTAGAAAAATTACTAAATTAAACAAAGTAATAATGAATTCTAAATTTACAAAATTAAAAACACTCACTACCCCTCATTTCTATACTTGACCTTCAAGCCAAGCTTTTTTTTTTTTCGATATTCTATATAATCTCTTCCCTCCCCCAGCCTCCCCCACCAATCAATGAATTACTATGTCTCATGTTTTTATTCTTTTCATCGATCTTTCCGTTACATTTCATCATTTTTTTTTTTTTTGCCATTTTTAATGTGTGAATGAAAAGTTGTCAAATATGTTATATTTCTATTTAGCTCGAAAGGAATATGGGTTTTGATTATACTATGACGTGTGACATTCGAAATTGCCCTTGATTATTTTAATAGATTAATGTTTTTTTTTTATTTCTAATTTTTTGAATGGTGAATTGTTTGCAACTTACAGTTAAATTTCTATCATTTCATTTTTATCATTTCATTTTTACTTGGATAGTGTTTTTTGGGTGTTGGAGGTGGGTGGAAATCTTTTATAATATATATATATGGTTGCCAATCCAATAGGTATTTTTTTTCTTTACTTATGAGTAGGTATGGATCACCATCTAATAGTGATCTAATGACTATAATGAAGTGCATGAAAAGACGTGCATCATTAATACTCTTTCTCTCTTATTTTTTACAATAAAAAAATATGTATGCTAAATTTTCATTGGC
>JXTB01000149.1:332991-353426 GCA_002914805.1 Parasponia andersonii | reverse complement strand
AAAAAAAAAAAAAAAAAAAAAAAAAAAAGAAGAAGAAAAAAAAGTGAAGAAAAAAGGGTTAAAAAAGTATGCTCCTGATGGGAAAGAACACGAAAAGCACACCACACAACCGACCATCGATCGGGGACCCTATTCTGATAATTAGTCACCTAATACCATGTCTTCCATTGGAATCAGGCTCTTGATCTAGTTGAGCTAACAAAGTACTTTGTTTGAGCACTAATCGAAAAGTGATATATATGTATAACATGTTCATTAATGATGTAACAAGCATATATTATCTCATAATGAAGGAGTATATATATATATATATATATATATATATATATATGGTTTGTTAGAAATTAGATAACTCACGTAGGTATTAAGCTGGCGAATGAAGCTGGAGAAATTGTTGTGCTTGAAATACTTAGGGAGCAAGAGTTCCGAAAATTCGGCAGGAGACCATACTATAAAACCTTTGCCCTCCACATTCCATGAGACAATATTTGATGTCTTCCTCCCATGATCTTCACCAGCTCCGGCTCCAACTACGCCGCCTGATTCCTCGAGCAAATCGTACGTCTTGGACAGAAAAGGGGCGGGGCTCTTCGCCCTCGGCGACTCCCCCCAACAAGAACTAGTAGCACTGATGATGTGGCCACCATCACCCAGCTCTACTTCTACTTCATTCTTAGCCATATGATCATGTTATGTGCTTAGTTTTGTAGCATGGTTAATCTTATTTTGTACTCGAATGTCAAGAACCAAAGTGCTACTACTACTACTACTAATACTAGTATATATGCCTTCTTTATAATTCTAGACTTAGATATATCAATATCTAGGAAACTACTAGCTAGTGCAGGGGAGAGGGTGGACTTAATTGACAGCTTCTTTCTTTGAGTTTCTTTAGTGCCCAAGCAGCTCTCTTTAAGGCCCAACAATCAAAAGAGATAAGTAAGTATTTTAATTTCTTTTGACAAGAAAAAGATATGGGCTGTAGGAACATAGAAGTTTCATGGCTTTTTATATGACAAGTGTTTCTAATTTGTAATAATACTTTTGAGTAAGGATTGGTTTATTGGCTTTAGTCAATTGCAAATTAATTAACAGAGTTGAGTATGTATATATATATAGTGTAAGTAAGTATTGATTCGATTAAGTAGCATTGTTTGGGGATTTTGGGTGCCTGAACGCTTAAAATGACTCTTTTAGTCATCCAATTAGTGCCCAAGAGAAATTATTAAAAATAACTAAATAAATAAATCAGATTAATTAAACGGAGGAAAATCAAAGGAAGGGCCGGGAAGTCTGACCCAATTTTGGAAGGGTCTCACTAACTTTCCAAATGTCTGCTGTTCCATCATGATATTAATTGTTGCTTTTCTGGTGACCCAACTCTGTGTGCTACTGTAGTGCTCTTGTGAAGTATGTATTTTAGCACAAAAGGAGATAAATTATGCTATTTAATTTGGGTGAACTTCAACTTTCAAGGGCTTTAAATATACTCCTTGGTATATCCAAAATTATACATTTATATTTAGAATCTTTATATTATGTGCCCATATCAGGTACTAGGTGCTGATTGTTTAAGTTATTTTTAATCAATCTTAGGAATTTCTTAGCATAAATAAATAAGATATTCCTATTTTAGATTTCGTGTTTACCAAGGAATCTTAAAATCAATTTGTTCACGGAGAATAAACATTTGTGAAAATTTTAAATGTGCAACTATAATTTTGTACGAGCCAAATAATGATATATTTTTACAGTTAATCTATATGTAATTTTTTACCGTTATCTCTTGAATATATAAATTATTATACTTGAATAAGTTCTCTGTTTTTGTTGAAAGTGTTTGTATTATCTCGGTTATTGAGTTGTTTTGTTAGTATCTGTACTTGGGTTAGTCATCTCTGACGATTTTTTTTTTTTTTTTTTTTTTTTCCCCTGTTCTCATTTTCTGGTTGTTCTTTTTCATGATTTGATAAATTGTATGCTTTTACGGTAGACAGTGAACTTTGTTAGATGAGATAAAATCTCATCCAAATCTTATGTAGATCAACATTTGCGGAAAGAATTGATTTTTTTAACAAAAATAAATAAATAAAATTAACATCTGATCGGCTTAAGATCATTCACAAGGATAATTTTAGTGGGGGTTTTTTTTTTTCTTGTTCATTTTTTTTAATAACATGGTCAATGATTCAATAATATATTATGTTGAGACAAGTCTTGACTAATAAAAAGAATTATTCTGAAATTTCAGAACATTACCAGCAGCAAAACACAATTACCAGGGAAAAGCAAGCAAGAAATCTTCAACAATTATGTCCCAAAAAAAAAAAAAAGATCCAAATAAAATAAATAAATAAATAACATTAACGCACATATTGGAATGGCCAAAGAGTTGTTGGCAACAAGAATTTGACTAGCAAAGGAAAGGTGCAAGGTTAGGTGTTTACCTATGGGATAGAAAAATGTGCATGATGAGATAGTCCTCTCTATTTCTTCTTTTTTTTTTTTTTTTTTTTTTTTTTTTTCTTTTCTTATGTTGGCTTCGGTTAAAGTAGTGTTCACTTCGAAGCATGACTTCTGAAAAAGAGTAAATATATCTTTAATTTTTCATCTCCCTAAACTTGAACCAAGAAAGTTTCACCTTGAAATACCGTTGACAAAAGTACCAAGCAAGACATGATTACCTCAGGGAAAAATTATACCAGACCTATAAGTACGCACACATATCTATTGCTTACTATATATTTCAACTCAAAAAGAATATTATACAAATACAACATTATAGAGAGAGGGACCAATATATATGACAATAAGCATACTCTTCTCGTTTTTTTTTTTTTTTTGCTCTAAGTAGTAATTAATAATCTTAATTACCCGTATCACCAACTCGTTGCTGTGGTGTAGTGGTTATCACGTTAGTCTTACACACTAAAGGTCCCCAGTTCGATCCTGGGCAGCAACAATTTTAAGATTTAAATTTTTAATTGTCTTTTTTTAATTTCAGTTCCATTGAAATGCTCTCCTGTATTTGTTTACTATAACCAAATGAGTGTGTGTAAATGATTCAACTATTATCTCGGGAACAACGATGTGGAGGCCCTGGTATATTAATATGACTATACGAGCATAATGCATATCTATCTATATAACAGCTGGTCCTCAACATGTTCATGTTATCAACGTATGGTCCATCTTGTAATAAAACTTCTACCACATAATTTTAATTGTTGAAGCTAAATATTAAGAGTACAGAATTGAAAGTTTTTTTTTGAACCAAGAGAGGAAGGAAAAAAAGGAGGAGGAATTGGGCCAAAGTGAGTACCTTCTCTAGGCCCTGTCCAGCCGTCAGAGTTTATTGGTGTTTAGCACTCGAATGGGTTTGGCCCAACTCTTTGAACTTGGATTGGCCATTTGTGCGCTTCTCAGTTACACTTATAAAATAAATTATGATTCTTAGAAAAATTTTGAGTAATTCTAATCGTAATGTAAACATTAATTACAAAATTATGATATTATCTATATCTTCGAAAATTCACAATTTTTGTAACGATGTGAAATAAAATGTGAGCTCTAGTAACAAAATTTTGACTACTAGAAATTAGGTAGAAGAGTAGTCTCGGAATGACTATTTTTTTTTTCTTTCTCTCTCCAAAAGAGACTAAAAAAGTCACTTTGAAAAAAAAGAGTAATTAAGTCGAGTTGTAAAAAAAATGGATTACTCTCGTCAATTTCCCATTCATTTACACTTTTATTTTAATAATTGTATCTTTTTCTCATTTTATAACTAAATATCCAAGTATATGTATTTTTAGACTTACTATATTTTCTTTTCTATAATAAGTATATTATTTTTTACTACATTATTTTTAAAACAAACATTTACTTAAAATATACTTAAAATTTGGTCATTTTGCTATAAACCTTGTCTCACTCTCCTTGAAACAAACATACAAATAGAAAACATTGTGGAGCTCTAAAAATTTGGAATTCTTGATTATGATTGGTTCTAAGCTCCATATGATGATTGTGGAATAATTTTACTTATAATCGATACCCGTTCGTTAAAACTATTTTAATTTAATGTCATATTATTCATGAGATGCTGCCTAAAAATAGTTTTGTAAGCAAATTGTTTAGTAAACGATTTTATAAGAGATTGATCCACTTTTCATAATAGTTTTGAGATGTTAAAAGATTTATTTTTTCTTTTTTGCTTCCATCTTAATCAAAATAAAAACTTCTACAAGCAACACACTAGTACAATAAAATGAAATAGCAGTTATCAAAATTGTATTGCTGCTATATCTGTTGAATTTTTTTAAATATAGTAATGGGCCTAATTTTCTCCAATGCTTTGAGGATACCGAGCTGGTGGAATAGGCTTAGCTAGTCACACCTCAAATATAGCCCATGAACATACCCAATGGCCAATGATTTTTTTTTTCCGTGATTATGTGTGAGGACAGTGATTATTAATTAGTATTAAAAAATTATAATTTTATAATCACAAATTATTTAATTTTTTATCGTATAATTTGTGACCGTATAAAAAAAATATTAATTTTTTTTTAAAATAACTAAAAAAATCATTTTGGTCAAATTTTCCTTATTTTTTCACCGTTAGATGACAAAAAAACAAAATCATTCCATTATAGAAAAGTAAAACGACAAAGTTAAGTGACCTAAAATCATGGGAATAGAAACTACCTCCACTTACTGAATCTCAAAATTTTGTTATAGATATAAATATAAGACACCATGTTGAAAAAGATGATATTAACTTTAAAAAGTCAATGAGCATGCCTCGAAGTTTCATCAATTGCTTCTTGTGGAGGCAAAAGACTGAAGAAGAACAATAATGAAGAGAGAATGACAGCTGGCTCTGCTGGCAAAACAAAGAAAAGCTTCCCTCTAATCACCACCAACTATTAAGGACGGTAATTGAACCATCCAGAGACCACATTTAAGTGAGAATGATAGTGTGGACCGTGGATCAATAAATCAATGGGTCAATGGGTCAATGCAAGGTAAGTGCCAAAACATAGTAAATGTTACTAATTACTGTACTGAAATGGACATTATTGTTTCAAACTTGTTTTCATTGACATCTTTAGTCTTTCAAGAATCACGAGCATCATCATAGTATGTTCTANTCGGGTTCTTCATTTATTTATTTTCCCTTCGAATAAAAGAAATTAGGGTGATAATCTCACTCCAACAAACCTTTCAAGCTTTAAATAAGGAAAAGACTCGATCCTTAGACATCTTTGCTCATCCATATTTACAGTGATGGTCAATTAGTCTACCCAAGATTGAAGAGATACATACTCCTCTAATCTTGGGTAGACTTCGTAAGTGGCAAATTAGTGATCATTGCCACTTGAGTTATTTTGCACTGGAAATTGTTACTTCGTTTGGTACACCATTTTCTAGTGTACGTGACTACGTGCCAAACTGAACGGGCTTGAATAGACGTGAGTGGGTTTGATAATGACAACTTATTTATTTATTTATTTTGGCTAAAGGATCAATAATGCAACCCACTCCTGTTTTCACTTTTAACATGATCATAATTTGGCCGAACAGCATTTTGACTACGAAGGGAAAGGCCCAAAAGTACCGAGTATTATATTGTATAATATTCTCTCTCTTTTTAGCCATTTCAAATTTTATTTTTTGGGGGGGGGGGTAGTTTTCAGAAAAATTATTTGCATGGCCAAAAAAAAAAAACAAAAGAAAAAAAGAAAAAGACATCGCAATTAACACAAGGAAGGAAGAGAAAAGACCAATAGTAGAGAATTCAATAGCAAATAAAAATAGGTGTGTTAGAAAAATCTTCAGAACAAGATAAGGATCATACCTCCAGTTATTGCTGTTTAAGTAAGACAAACTGCAGATAAACTCAGATTTTCTATCTTATTCCTCTTTATGAGAGAACCCTCAGAGAAGTATTTTCATAAGCTAATAAAATTTTAGCGTGTCTCTCTCTTAGGCTAGGACATGGACTCTCAGTTTATTTTATAAACACCTTTTTCATTAACTTTTATCAAGTAAGTGGGTGGTTATAAGATATAAAATATCTCCTCAGGTTTTTTTTAAGTTTTATAAACTGATGGCAGTTACCACATCACCCATTATTTGTTTAATTAATTTTATTATGATTGTTTTAAATTAAGTCATAATCTTTTGACATGTGGACCACTTCCAGGAGATAAATTCCAACATTCTCCCACTTGATCCACATAACAAAAGTATCAACTGTAGGGTGATAACATAATATGATCATAAAATATTTCGGTAACTTCCTCAGTCACTTTATAGTGAAACACTTAAGAGAAACTTCCAATACATGAATTATAGCGGTCGTGTACTCATTATATATACATTCCCTTTCATGTATCATATGTTTGAAAATTTATAAATATTACTTTATGAATGAACTTCCTATAAGTCATTTGGGTCCTACTTAAATAATTCCAATGGATTAAATATTACAAACTTTATGTGCACAATATATTTCATAAATTGAAATAGCCAAATAAGTATGTACCTAGTCAGAGAATCCCATATGATCCACATGATCTTTGTACAATTTAGCCGGCAATCCTTTAGTCATGGGATCAGCTATATTGAGCTCAGTGTTTACATAGTCAATGACTATTTCTTGCCTTTTGATATGATCTCTGACAATCAAATACTTAATGTCGATAAGTTTGCTGTGACTTCTACTCTTATTATTCTTAGAAAAGAATACTGCTGCTGAATTATCACAGTAAAACCTCTAAGGCTTGGTATAGAATCAACAATTTTTAACTCTGTGATAAAATTCCTTAACCATAATGCCTGTGACATAGCTTCATAGCAACCAATGAATTCAGCCTCTATAGTTGATGAAGCAACTATGGTCTACTTAGTGCTTCTCTAAGACATAGCACCTCCAGCAAGAAGGAAGATGTATCCTGAAGTATACTTCCTTAAATCTGAGCATCTGGTGAATTCCGAGTCTGAATAACCAATCACTTCAAGATGATCAGTATGCTTATATGTAAGTCTGTATTCCTTGGTTCCTTATAGATACCTCATAACTCTTTTGGCAACTTTCCAACATTCCATACCAGGATTGCTTTGATATCTACCTAGTACCCCCACTGCACATGCAATGTTAGGTCTAGTACAGACTTGGGCATACATTAGACTGCCTACAATGGAAGCATAAGGTATTGCCTTCATTTGTTCTCGTTTGAGGTCATTTTGTGAACACTGACTCTGACTGAATTTGTCCCCTTTAACAATGGGTGCTACAGTTGGTGCACAATCCCTCATTCTAAATCGCTCTAAAACCTTTTCAATGTAGGCTTTCTGAGACAATCCTAATGTCCTATTAGACCTGTCTCTGTGAATCTCTATGTCAATGACATAAGAAGCTTCACCCATATTCTTCATTTCAAATTTTTGAGCAAGAAAAACCTTTTGTGTCATGTAGCAAACCCAAGTCACTACTAGCAAGTAAAATATCATCTACATATAGGAGTAGAAAAATATACTTGCTCCCACTGATCTTAAGGTATATACATTGATCAATGATATTTTCTGTAAATCTATATGAAGTAACAACATTGTGAAACTTCAAATACTATTATCAGGAAGCTTGTTTCAGCCCATATATAGATTTCTTTAATTTACAAACTAGGTGACTGTTCTTATTTTCATTGAATCCTTCAAGCTGCTCCATGTATACCTCTTCCTCAAGATCCCCATTCAAGAATACCGTTTTCACATCCATTTGATGTAGCTCTAAGTCTAAATGAGCTACTAAAGCCATAATGATTCTAAAAGAATCTTTGTTAGAAACTAGAAAAAATGTTTCATGGTAATCAATACCCTTTTTTTGAGTAAAATCTTTGGCTACAAGTTTAGTTTATATCGTTCAATGTTGCCAGTTACATTTCTTTTGGTTTTGTAAACCTATTTACAACCAATGGTTATATGACTAGTTGGCAAATCAACGAGATCCCAAACTTGATTTTTAGCCATAGATTCCATCTCTTTCTTCATAGCATCATACCAAAAAGTATAGTTTTCTCCATTCAAGACTTGTGAAAACGAGCTAGGATCACTATCAAGTCTAACAATAGAGTCAGAATCTTGGAGATATACAACATAATCTCTAGAAATTTTTGGTTTCCTTATTCTTGAGAATCTCTTTAAATCAACAGTCTCATTCTCATTTGGTAGAGTTTGAGTTGTGGGCTCTACAGGAGCTTCATGGAGTGGTTGTTCTTGAATCGGTTGCTCTTCAATAGGTTCTGAAGTGTTTCTTTGGTAAGAAACAATTATATTATCTTGAGGTGTCGATTCTGAATTTTCTATTCCTTCATGAAATACAATATTTCTAGGAAATTTACTCCCACTCGCTTTATGATCCTCTAGAAATTTAGCATTTCTAGCTTCGATAATTCTAGTAGAGTGTGAAAGACAATAAAACCTATACTCTTTGGAATTCACTGGATAGCCTATAAAATAACCGCTAACTATTCTTGGGTCCAATTTCTTTAATAGAGGATTGTAAACCCTTACTTCAACTGGACAACCCCAAATGTGTAAATGTCTTAAACTTGGTTTCCAACCATTCCATAATTCAAAAGGTATTTTAGGAACTGCCTTAGATGAAACATTGTTTAAAACATACACAACAGTTTTTAAGGCTTCACTCCATAAATTTAAGGGTAGATTTAAATCGCTGATCATACTCCTTACCATGTCCATTAATATTTAGTTTCTCCTTTTAGTTATACCATTTTGTTGTGGTGCGCCTAGCATTGTATAATGTGCAATAATGCCTTCCTCTTGGATAAACTTAGCAAATGGACCTTGTATTTGAGTTTTCTCAGTGAACCTTCCATAATATTCTCCTCCTCTGTCTAATCGAACGATTTTAATTTTTCGTTCCCTTTATTTCTCTACTTCTGCTTTATAAATCTTAAAGGCATCTACTATCTCATCCTTATGATTTATAAGATAGAGATATATATATCTTGTATGGTCATCTACAAAAGATATAAAATATCTTTGACCATTTAGACAAGGAGAATATGGTCCACTAATATTTATATGTACGATCTCAAGAATTTCATAACTCCTCTCAGCACCCTTAGAGTTCTTGTTAGTTTGCTTTCCCTTAATACAATCTATACAAGTATCAAAATCAATGAAATCAAGAGTTGGTAAAACTCCCTCATTCACTAACCTTTTAATTCTTTGGATTGAGATATGTCCCAATCTCCTATGCCATAATTTAGAGGAATGCTCATTAATAATACAACGTTTAGTACCAACATTATTTTCTTGCATGGTTGAAAGGTTACATTCATATGTGGGATCCAAGTTAAACTTATATAAACCATCAACTAGAAAACCATTGCCAACCATAGTACCATCTTTAAATAAAAGAAATCTTAAGTCTTCAAATACAAATTTAAAACCCAAAGGTGCTAGTCTTGCAACAGAAACCAAATTTCTAGAAAACGATGGAATATAAAAAGTGTCTTTAAGATCTAAAGAAAAGCCAGATTTTAGAACTAATCTAAATGTTCCCACGCCTTCAACCTTCGAACTCATCTGATTTCCCGAATAGATGAATTCTTCATTTGCCTCCAGTTTCCTTAGATTTAAAAAACCCTGCATAACATTGGCAACGTGAATTATTGTACCGGAATCAATCCACCATGTATTATTAGGAGCCTCAATAAAATGAGATTTATGACATACATAAACAAAAAAGTTACCTTTCTTCTCGAGCCATTTCTTATGCTTCAGACAGTCCTTCTTCATGTGCTCCTTTTTCTTGCAAAAGAAGCATTTTCCCTCATTGCCTTTTTTCCATTTTAGCACATTGTTTTTCTTTCCTTTAGGACCAGCCTTAGCCTTCTTGTCATTTGCCTCATCATGAGTTCTGAGATTAGCAACCTCAAGGTTCTCATGCTTCAGTCTCTCTCTCTCTCTCTTGAACACACATAGTTAGGAGTTCATTAACAGTCTATTTATCCTTATGTGTGTTATATGAAATCTTAAATGGGCTATACTTCTTAAAAAGAGAATTCATAATCAAATGAACTAAGAATGACTCAGAAATATCAATCTCCAAAGACTTAAGTTGAGCAGCAATATCCCTCATCTCCATAATGTGCTCACGCACATTAGTAGAATTGTTATGTTTCATGCCCGAAAGCTTCTTCATAAGGGTGCTGGCCCTCGCCTTATCAAAACTTACAAATTGCTCTTCAACAACCTTCATGTAGTTCTTGGCCTTATCACATTCAGGAATCGATTCCCTAATGCTCTTGCTTATATTAGTCTTCATAAACATGAGACTAAGGCAATTACATCACTCCCATGATTGATAAGCAGCCCTGTCACTTAGCGTGCTTGATTCCGTAAGGACAGGTGTTTCATCCTCACGAAGCGCTAAGTCAAGGTCCATGCACCTCAAAGTAAGGAGAATCTTCTCATTCTAGTCAGAAAAATTATCACCACACAAAATTGGAACACGAGAATCATTGAAAATATTAGGAACCACTGCATAGGAAAATTACATACACATCAATGCTATGAATAAAATTAAACTATATATTGAATCAACCAATGTTAAATTCAATTTGTAAATTCAAACCTTCCTGTGGGTAGAGGTTGTATAACATGCATTGTATTTATACACTTTATTTATAAGATTAGTAAATAAAGACATTTGAACAGTAATAGGATTTCCATACCTGTGGGCATAGGAAATTTCATTTTAATATATCTTATTTACAATCTTATTCTAAAAGGCTCACTAAAATAATTATCTCCCTGTGGGCCAAACAATTATTTTAATGAATTATTCTTAATTGGTAATTATCTTAGTTATCACTTAAATTGTTATGTACGTGATTTTACACCTTATAAATATTATTATAACTTAAGATGTTGTGGCTACTCTTTAAGCTATAATAATATTTAAATAATAATTACCAGAAAAATAAATCACATGTCGTCCAAAAATTCTAATATGTAACTTTAAATCAATATTGTTACTTTAAAGCACACAAAACATGCAATAAAATACTTTATCCAAAATTTATGTGCCAATTTAACAATAATAAAGATATGTGCAATAGTAGTAAAATAGTATTGTGTTTTTTCAAAATCTCTATAGATTCCTTATCTTAATACACATACGCATATTATTTCCTTAATGTGTGACTAACAATTATTCTTTTATTATAAAATATAGAAATTAAACACACCAAAAAATAAATACACGTATGAATCAGTTCCCGAAAACTTGAAAATATTACATTCTTATATGCTACAAATAAGGAAATTCATTAAGCTATATTGTCATAATAGATAACTTAAAAAAAAATTAATATTTATCAATTATTCTTATATAAATAACTTTTCCCAAGTATTTTTTTTTTTAATATAGCCGTAACAAAAAGATAAATAAGACCATAAGTAATCAACCAACCATTTATATCCATATATCTGAATTTGAATTTCATAGCAATTAATAACTCAAATACAGAATTTTCTCAATTAATAGCCATTCAAACCAGAAGCAATATTATCCATTTTTGGCTTTATAACTCTCCCAAAAAAAAAAAAAAGCTGTGTGAGGAAAACAATTCCAAGAATAATTAATCAGATGATGTGCATAAAATTCAAGTAGCAATTCATGCCTATATATATCTCAATAAATCTTCGTAGCATTTAACAATTCAAATGCTCAATAAAGAATTTGATAAAACTTAACAACTGTGAGGTATAATAAGACAATTATAAAAATCAAACAATAATTGTCTCAAAAACTTAAATACGGCCAAATTTGATTTTTTTTTTTATAATAAAACCAAATATCTATCCAAAACTAAATGAGATATAAAAGGATAATATCTCTAAAATCAAATTAACTTCATAAGATATACATAGCATATCTACATAAGAAATTTAGTGCACAGAATATCATGCTTTTATACATATAAGAGAAATATCATCTCTAAATTTAATGTAAAACTATATACTCTGAAATTATCAACAATAGAGAAAATTAAAAGCACGATATATACTCAACATAAGACTGAAGGTCAGCTCTGATACCACATGTTAGAAAAATCTTTAGGACAAGATAAGGATCATACCTCCGGTCATTGTTATTTAAGTAAAACAAACAGTAGATAAACCCAGATCTTCTATCCTATTCCTCTTTAAGAGAACTCTTAGAGATGGATTTTCATAAGCTAATAAAATTTTAGCATATCTCTCTCTTAAGTTAGGACAGGGACCTTCAGTTTATTTTATAAACATTTTTTCCACTAACTCCCATCAAGTAAATAGGTGGTTATAAGATATAAAATATCTCGATTTTTGTTTTTACTTTCTATAAACTGATGACACTTACTACATCATCCATTATTTATTTAATTAATTTTAAATTAAATAATAATATTTTAACATGTGGACCACTTAAAGAGATAAATTTCAACACGGTGAACTAAGGAAAGACATTCACGTCCCCCTTTAGCTATTTTAGGTGACCTGTTCTTGGACCCCTCTTGTTTGTCCTCAACACACTATTGTCGTCTAAGTTGTGGTAAAGCCGATTCGAGTGGGGACTGAAGTTGATGGAAATGGAATACCTTCATTGCCATCCCTACCCCCACGAATAATCTATTTTGTCGTAAAATGACCTCCCGATATATACCTCACCAGTTCAAATCAAGTACGTCTCATTAAGTGATCATAGGTTTCTTTTATATATAATTTTACTTTTATTTTTATCTTAAAGAATAGTTTTCATCGTTTATTATAGGGATCATATCTACAATACATACGAAAGATCTCATTTCAAAGAATTTCTTGTTGGAAACAGAACTTTGGAAAAAGATTTATCTTGCAAATTAGCAAAGATAATGTAAGGTATGTTTTTTTTAATTATTTTTTATNTTTTTTTAAAAAATAATACATATAAATAATATAATTTAAAGAAAAATAACATATAAATAATATAATAAAAAAAAATAACATATACTGTAAAGACTTATACACGCTCTCCAAACTCACACATATCCGTCAAATATTAGATCAACTGAAATTTTTTTAGTTGAAGATATGTTATGTCGATGCTGGGTCCTACAGGACCAAATTTCCAATTTTTTAATACTATGCAAACACTTTTCTTCTTCCTAAATTGATTTTTCTATTCTGAATTTCTCCCCTTTGATTCTGATGAAGGGGGTTCGTTGGATTACCTACTCAGGGGCCACTTGACTACTTAGAGAGAGTTGAAATATGCCTCGGGCACCAGGTTGTCCAACATAACTCGATGCTTTTAGGCTTTTAAAGTGAAGCAACTTGGGGTCCCGGTGTCGAATCACTGCTTGCACGAGGCTATAGCATATGGGTAGGTTAGAAAGGATGTGCTCAACCTCACGGGTATTTTTCTGACAACTCATACACGAGAAAATATGAAGAACCTCATAAGTAGCTGGTTCCTTATAAACTGTTGATGCTTCTTGTTCTAATCTGTTCATTTTTCTCATCTAATGCCACCATCTTATCTAATTCTTGTTCTTACACCTTTCGTTTGGGGACCATGTTAAAAATAAATAAATAAATAGTCCGTTTCTGGGTACAAGTTCTGAATTTCTAACCACTACAATATTGTAACAGTAGATCCATACACTATTTAATAACGTTGTACGATTGACTGAGAATCTCGTTATAACATTTAACATGGCCCCCAAACGAAAGGTGTAACCTATTAAAGGCAAATGGTAAATGTTCTCTCTTCAAAGTATCTAGATATTACCTCATATATAGCACGTCTCATCTCACCTATCTCTGTTGTTCATAAGCTAACTTTAATACCTCTCTTTTTTAAGTCTTTACAAAGTGTACAAATGGGCAAATGGAGAATCACGCAAACAACAATTAGAAGACGATAAGGCAAAGAAGAAAGCAACAAAAGAGGAAAATTGAAATTCTGTTCAGTGACTTGTCTGCCTGTATCTCCTGCCTCCTCAGCCTTGGACTACCCCCCATTAGCCGGTATGAGTTTGGATATGAGTACAAGCTCTCTGAGTTTCCAAACACCCTGGCATAAACCATATCCCCAAACATCCCCACCATTGGATGGTGAAAACCTGTCATCGGTGCACCACTGAGACTAAGCACCGACGACGACGAATCCTCATCATAGTGGCCATTTTGATGAGCACTGTACTGTTGGCTCTGATAAGGATTACGATATGGAAGTTGCTGACCAGAACGAGATGATGTAGATGTAAGAGCAGTCTGTGCGCCACAAGCCGATGGTCTTGGTGGTATTACCATTCCCATACAGAGCGCCTTCCCTTCCAGCTCAGCTTCGGAAGTGGTCTGGCCACGGCCATAGAGAGGGACCATAGTGGTGTGTGATATGCCAGCCTTGCAAACAGGGCACTGAGGGTGCTCATCGGAGGCAAGGGAGGCACTTTGGACATGAAGCCATTTGTAGATGCAAGGCCAGCAATAGAGATGGCCGCAGAGTGTGACTATTGGCTCGTGTGCGAAGTCTAAACAGATGTTGCAGTCAAAAGATCCATTTGAATTTTCGGAGTTTGCTGCGCCTGAGATGGGTTTCCAGTCGGGAGCGAAGTAATGCTGCAAAGCCATGCTTTCTTACGAATTGCTTTGGCCACCAATTCTGAGACGAAGACGAAAAATGAAACCAGAGTTCAGTGCCCAAAGTCCCTGATTAGTAAAAGAATAAATGTTAATACCATCTACAAAATCTATCGATTCTGACGTTACTATTATGTTGTTTAAAATTCAGAAGAAAAGCATTTGTCAAAGTGTCCCCACTAATTACTCAAATAGATACTACACTTAATAAATAAGTACCCTGTGTCAACTTCTATCCATTAATAATTGACAATACACGTTCAGTATCAGGAATACACAAGCTTGTTACTTGATGACATTTGCTACAAACATAGAATACATAATATCAAAAACAGAAAGATTTCATTCTTACCTTCCAACATAAGCTGCAGAAAAATTATTAACAGTTTTTTTATTAAAAAAAAAAAATCTTAGGAAAACCAAGGAAATAGACCAATTCAATCGTACATAAAAGACAAGATGTCTCTTCCAAAAAGTACTCTCAAGAATGTGGTAGCAATTTAAGAATGCTTGCCCATTTAACATTACAACAAAACGGATTTGAAATCAAGAACTTATCTTGGATAATATCATACATCAAATTCATGCGATCTGAGCTAATAACAGGTATCAACCCTTAAACACTTTCACCTACACTCCATCGCAGACACAAGATTCCCACTCAATATCATATTATCTAAAAATATGTCCTGTCAACCATACAAAACCACAAAAACCACCCCACTAAAGATAATAATAATACAAAAAAAAAAAAGCCGACTTTGATCTGTGTTTATGCATCTTTGTCTCTGTCCCACCCACTCTTAACTACAACCACCTAAATCTCTCACCGTTGTTGTTCAACCCTCAAATCATCCAATAACGTGTATATTTTGTACTCTTAGTACCAATAGTTTCTAATCCAATGATTAACACAACCAAAGAAGCAGCCAACCATACTCGAATTGAACAGCCAAGAAGAAAAAACCCATGTGCAGTTCAGCTATGCAACATGAAAGAGGGCCATGAATACGCAAAAATTAAAAATCTGTTTAGAAATTTGTTTATGGGGTAGACCCAAGTGAAATTAGAAGCAGGTGAACTGGATAGCTATAAAGATGCCATTCGAATGTGAGAGGATATAAAAAGCAGTCTATTCTCTCCTCCACTCAACCAAACAGCAAAAACCCAAACAACTTTTCTTGGCAAGGCAATAAGGGAACTTTCTAAGCAGTATGAGAGCAAGCACAGAAAGGAAAAACCACGTTGGTCTTTCATATAAAAGCTCTAAGGTGCACCTGGATCTGAACCAAAAAGATTCACATAACGCCCATAACCCAATTAACCTTATCAAAATCCACATGGAAACTTGACAACCCTACTATACATCTCTATACACAACATGACCATAATCCGTACAGTGCAAAACCTTTAACTACCTTTAGTGAAACTGTCCTAGTATAAAATGCAAACAGAGATTTTCTCATTTCCACTGAAAAGAAATCAGCCGGGTACACTTGCGTTTGGTTCCCGAGAAAATGTGAAGGAAACGAAAACGAAAACGAAAATATTGGGTCCAGGCGAGAAGGAAAATGTTCAAATTTCTCAGAGGAATCCAAACCAAGCTATACCATTTTCGACGATGAGAGAAACCCAGATACATAATCATAAGGGAAAGCTTCAAATCAACAAAATTTTCTCGAACTTTCTTCAGCTATGGGGGAAAAAGTTCGTAGCTAAAACCAAAAATAGAAAAAAATAAAAAAATAAATCTGATAGGGAAAGAAAAGTTTCAGACGCACATACCGCAAAAGTGATGCTGCCCAGTAGATAAGCACTGCGGTTGTTGGAAGCTTGGAGAGCTTCAGAGAAGCTCCAATGGCGATCTGTGAGAGAGAGAGAGAGAGAGATGAGGCGTTTGAGTAGGATGGCAGAGCGTGTCTTTCGTCACCTTCTTATAGACGAATCCAATAATACCAACTTTGAACTTTCATTACCTCATTTTTCATCTCTGCCCCACGCGAGCGCGTGAACCTCTTTTTTTGGATTTTTCATTTTTTATTTCTATTTTTTTCTTTGTCTCGTTTTTTAAAATTAAAAAATGGAAACAAAATTCTCTACTATAATGTTAACATAAAAGTTAATAAGAGTTAAGCTTTTTTTAAAGTAAGTTTAATTAATGATTTTTATTTATTATAAATTAAAAAAATTACTTAATAAAAAATGTTAGGAAAGAGGGGACATAGCTAGCCAATGCCCAAACAAGCGAGTTATGGTGATCCGAGATAATGGTGAGTTTGAATCTGAGGATGAGGTTGATTGTGATGATATGCCGCCGTTAGAGAATGCCTCAATGGGAGATGAGGAGTTTGGAGCAGATCAGGGTGAGCTGCTTAGGTTAGTCGCACGACGAGCCTTAAGCTTACAAGTTAAAGAGGAACAAGAAGTACAGCGAGAGAACATCTTTCACACTCGTTGCCACGTGAAAGACAAGATATGTAGTGTTATTGTTGATGGTGACAGTTGCACTAATGTTGCTAGTACTCATGGTTGAAAAACTAAGGCTCAGAACACTTAGGCATCCTCGTCCATATAAGCTGCAATGGTTGAATGATAATGGTGAAGTGAAGGTTACAAAGCAGGTTGTTGTACCGTTTCAAATCGGTAAATATGAAGATGAAGTATTGTGTGATGTGGTACCAATGCAAGCTGGGCACCTTCTCCTAGGAAAACTGTGGCAATATGATCGGCGTGTACAACATGATGGTTTCACCAACAAATATTTATTTATGTTCAACCAGCGAACAATCACACTAGTTCCGATGATACCAAAACAGGTTTATGAAGATTAAGTGACAATGCAAAAATTGAGCGATCAAAAGAACTTGAGAGAACAAAAGAACGAGATTGAGAAGGGAAGTGGGGTTGTGCATAATAATAAGAGTGAAAAGAAAGGGAGTCAGGCTGAATCTGTTGAGAAAAAAAAAGAAAGAGAAGAGTTCAGCCAATGAGTTAAAAGCAGAGAGAAAATAAAGAAATTTCTATGCAAAAATAAGTGAGATTGAGCGAGCAATGATTTCGAAATAGCCGGTGTTTTTACTCATGTACAAGGAGGCTCTTTTAAATACTAACCAACTTGATTCTTCTTTGTTTAGTATTGTTGTTTCTCTCTTACAGGAGTTTGAGGATGTGTTTCCCGAGGAGGTGCCATATAGTTTACCACACATTCGAGGGATTGAACATCAAATCGATTTTGTTCTCGGAGCATCAATTCCAAACCGTCCAGCATATAGAAGTAATCCAGAGGAGACAAAGGAACTTCAAAGACAAGTTGAAGAGTTAATAGAGAAGGGATACGAGAGAAAGCATGAGTCCATGTGCAGTACCAGTGATTCTAGTTCCTAAGAAAGATGAGACATGGAGGATGTGTGCTGATTGTAGAGCCATCAACAACATTACGGTAAAGTATCGACATCCTATTCCCCGCTTAGATGATATGTTAGATGAGTTGCATGGTTCTTGTGTCTTTTCTAAAATTGATCTTAAAAGTGGATATCATCAAATTAGGATGAAAGAAGGTGACGAATGGAAGACAACATTCAAGACTAAATATGGATTGTATGAGTAGTTGGTTATACCATTTGGATTCACTAATGCACCTAATACTTTCATGCGCTTAATGAATCATGTTTTGCGTACTTTCATAGGAAAATTCATTGTTGTTTATTTTGATGATATCTTGATTTATAGCGAGAGTCTGCTTGATCACGTCTCACATTTGCAATCCGTTTTGGATGTGCTTGGAAAGGAAAAGTTATATGCTAACCTCAAAAAGTGTACTTTCTGCACCGATAAGCTTGTTTTCTTAGGTTTTGTTGTGAATGCTAAAGGAATTGAGGTTGATGAAGAGAAGATCAAAGCCATCCAAGAGTGGCCGACCCCTTCTAGTGTGGGTAATATTAGAAGTTTCCACGGACTTGCTAGTTTTTACAAGAGGTTCGTGAAAGATTTTAGCACCATTACTGCACCGCTTACGGAGGTTATTAAGAAGCATACTGCATTCAAATGGGGCGAAAAGCAAGAGAAGGCATTTCAACTTATTAAATATAAGCTTACTCACGCTCCTTTACTTGCTTTACCTAACTTTTCCAAAGCATTTGAAATCGAATGTGATGCTTCTGGTGTAGGCATAGGCGTGTTCTTATGTAGGATGGAAGACCACTTGCGTACTTTAGTGAGAAACTAAGCAGAGCTGCACTCAACTATCCCACTTATGATAAAGAATTGTATGCATTGGTTCGCACTTTGGAGACATGGCAACACTATTTATGACCAAAGGAGTTTGTGATTCGTACGGATCATGAGTCCTTGAAACACTTGAAGGACTAACACAAGTTGAACAAGAGACATGCCCGATGGGTAGAGTTCATTGAGACTTTCCCCGAGTTCATTGAGACTTTTCCCTATGTCATTTGTTACAAACAAGGTAAGGACAATGTGGTTACGGATGCACTTTCACGTAGGTATACCTTAATCTCTACTCTTGATGCTAAATTTCTTAGTTTTGAGCATATTAAGGAGCTTTATTATGAAGACCATGATTTTGGTGAGGTATAATGCATGTGAAAAATCTGCAAAGGGAAAGTTCTATAAGCATGAGGGCTTCTTGTTTAGAGAGAATAAGTTATGTATTCCCAATTGTTCAATGAGAGACTTGTTAGTTCGGGAATCCCATGGTGGGGGGTTAATGGGAGACTTTAGAGTCGCTAAAACCCTAGCTATTTTGCAAGAGCATTTCTATTGGCCACACATGAAACGAGATGTTGAAAGGATTTATGGTATGTGTGTTACTTGTAAGCAAGCTAAATCTAAGGTTCAGCCAAATGGTCTTTACATGCCCCTACCTATTCCTAGTTCACCTTGGATTGACATTTCGATGGATTTTGTTTTGGGTTTACCTAGGAGTAGACGTGGGAGGGATTCCATCTTTGTGATTGTAGATCGATTTTCTAAGATGGCTCATTGTAACACCCCCTAGTTTAACCATATTGTCATATATAGTTAAACTATGAAGTATTATACTTTCTTAAATATTACCTTTTGTTTTGATAAAAAGGTGGGCAATTTTTTTTTTTTTGAACTTTCTAGAATTTTAGGACAAAAGAAACTACATGGCATTTCTTGTTAAAAGTGTCTTTACAAAATGTACAATCAAAAGAGGTTTTCACCAGTCGATTTTGTCATCAGCTGTAATATTTACATTACACCAAAATATCTCAGAACAAAAAATGTCGCCCACAGGTCAAGCTCGTCTACATCTGTATGATCACGGCGACAAAAGGTAAGCCAGACAACCAGCTAGTCAACACCAAAATGTGTCTCCTCATCTGCATTACAAGACTAAAATGAGCTAAAACTCAGTAAGTAAAAACTATGCATACTTATGTATGCTTAAAAATCTCGTAAAGTTCCTATTGTACCCTTTTCTTTCTTAAACATTTTAGTTCATGTATTTTTCTTAAAACTTATTCATAATTGGGCCCCTTAGAGCATTGCTACTCCCGTAAGTCGATAGGCCGTGATAACATTGGGCGGAAACTCTAGCCAAGAGTAAAAATAAGGTGCGACCGTCGTGTGAGGCTTTTGAAAACTCCTTCCCTCATCAAAGGGGCATCCCACACCGCACTAATATTGTCCCGCTTCAACGAGACACATCATAAGATCCGCAAGTCTCGCTTCAACGGGAGAGTCTG
>JXTB01000149.1:306914-331381 GCA_002914805.1 Parasponia andersonii | reverse complement strand
TCCCTTGCCATAAGACTGACGATGCTTCTCATGTAGCAGATTTGTTCTTTAGGGAGATTGTGAGGCTACATGGTATACCTAGGACTATCGTTTCAGATCATGATGCGAAATTTTTAAGCTACTTTTGGAAAATATTATGGGGTAAACTTTTATTTTCTACTACTTGTCATCCTCAAACTGATGGACAAACTGATTTAGTCAGTAGGACTTTATCTACTTTGTTGAGGGCTGTCATTAGTAAAAATATTAAGACTTGGGAGGATTGTTTACCACATGTTGAGTTTGCTTATAATCGTTGTGTTCATTCTGCTACTAAGTTCTCTCCGTTTGAAATTGTTTATGGATTTAATCTTTTAACTCCATTGGATTTATCACATTTACCTATTTCTGAGCATGTGAACTTAGATGGTAAGAAGAAGGCAGAATTTGTGAAGCAACTCTATGAGAGGGCACGACTCAACATAGAGAGGAGAACCGAGCAATATATGCAACAAGCAAACAAATGACGTCACAAGCTGATTTTTGAACCTGGAGATTGGGTGTGGTTACACATAAGGAAAGAAAGGTTCCCGGTACAAAGACGTTCTAAGTTACTGCCCCGGGGAGATGGTCCATTTCAAGTGCTCGAATGGATCAATGACAATGCCTACAGGCTTGATTTACCTGGTGAGTACAATGTTAGTGCTACTTTCAATATTACTGACTTGAGTCCTTTTGTTGCAGGTGATGAAGATTTGAGGACAAATCCTTCTCAAGATGAGGGGAATGATGAGGACATCATAGCGGTCAAGACTCGTGGTCTAGTACAAGTTCCTGTTGGTTCAGTGACGAGGGCTCGAGCTAAAAGATTCAAAGAAGAGCTAATAACTTAGTTCGGAGAGTTTTACAACAAGAAGAAAATGTGTTCACTACTGAAGGTGAACAAAGGTTGGTTATACTCATCCAAGTCGATCCGAGAGAGAACTAATCAACTATACACGTCCATTAAGCCATTGCAAGTCTAATCCATCATACAAGGGGGAATTATAATTTGATGTAGACGTGCTTTCTTTGTAATTTTATCTTTAATTTTGTATTGTTTCTAGGGTTTTTTTAGGCTTGTTTCTTCTTTCTCTTCATTAAGGGTAGATTAATAATTTTACATTCAAAACCCTGGCATGGTATATTTGTGCCGCCTATATATATGTGTCGCCTACATCAGGAGGTAGCAGATATTGGATATTAATGAAAGATAGAGAGTTTTCTTCTTGAGTTCTTGAAGGGACTTTTCTGAACTCACCAAGGGCTTCATTGTGGCGTTCAATCCGACTTATCAAATGGATTCTCCATCCCGTTTATGGCGTCTTCACCATACCAAGGTTCTTGTTTTGCTAAGCAACGGGTCGCGGTTTTCCATCAAATTTGAAAGATCTTGGGGTTGTGTTTCCAAATTTGGTGACGGATTTCGTCACATCGTTGGCGAGGTTCTTATCAAGAGAGTCCAACAAATTATGGAATAATTAAAATTAGCTCAAATTAATGAATTAAAATTCATAAGATAAGCATCTCCTTTCTAAAAATAGTTTACCAAACACCCACCAACCTCAAATCCATCTACTAGTTTTTTGTTCTCCTCTTTTTCACTTATCCTTCATCCCAAACATAATTTAGGAGCGTACTTCATCAAATTATTAATGAAAAAAATGGGTAAAAATAAGACAATAAACTATAATCATAACAAATAATAGGTTAAATTTAATTTATGAATTCAACATCTTAACTTATAAACAAAAATTTCTCTGGCACACTTTGGGAAAGAAACGAGATGATTCAAGTACGTATATTAAATGAAAAATTAAACATGGATGTAATTCTTTCCACTAGAAATTTATGGAGGAGCGAATGACAAACCTAATTTATTTATTTATTTTTCTTCTTGTTTCTTAGGATGGTTAAGTGTAAATTTTGTGGTTCAGGGAGAAAAAAAATGCTAAAGCTTGGATAAATTGATTGCAAAATATAATTCATCAAATTAAATGAAAACAAGTAAAATTATTTCTTGTTTATTTGATAAATTTTAATTAATTTTATTAGACAAAATTACACCAAAGAAAGTAACACTTTGTCCACTATGTCAAATTTTCATTCATAGTTTAAAGGCTTCTAGTCTTTACATGGTGTTTTTTTTCAACATTTAGTAAGAGGACCAGCGATAACTTTCTTTACTTTTTTTCACTTTTTAATTTAAACTTAAGAATGCTTTATGAAAAGGGAAAGAAAAAGTAGCACGAGAAGAAGAAGAAGAAGAATATAGGGTATTATTATTCTAACAAAAAAATTGGGATGACAAGAACCGTTCATATTTTCTAGTTCCACTTTTTTTAAAAGAATATTTATATATGTTTCTTAAAATCGAAAAAGTTGATTAAATCTTTGGTTTTGGATCCATCATCATCTCAGCAACATAAAAAGGCACTAATTCAACTTTAGGTGTTTAGTTGTCTATCAATGTCTCCTTTTGTGTTTGTGAATGGTTACGTTAAACAATGCAGATTTCAAAACAATATTATTGGATTGGGGCATTATTTTATTTATAATTGTTTACTAACAATTAAAAAAGTTAATTTAGGTATAAAACTGTCCAAATTATCTTATATATATTGTATAATCTATATATCCGTGATGGATTTGAATACTTGTGGAGCATTCGTATAACAGTTTTGGACGCAAAAACTAATTAACAATTGAATCAGTGCAAGTAATAATTCATTTTCGCACATGCCTCCATCCAAATTTAAAATCTAACCTCTAGAGTATTTTAATTTGGTTTTTTTTTTTAAAGTAATTTACTTACCATTTTCCATGTATCTCTTCTGTATCAAGCACAATTTTTTTTTTTTTTCATTATTCCATTTTGAAAAAAACACACACACACTTCTTTCATTATGGACGTAAACAACAAAATCATTTCTAAGTAGATAAACAGTATTTAAAATACTAAAATTTGTTTTATTTATTCTCTACACCGAAATATATATATATATTTTTTTTTTTTTGCCTCAAAGGGATGTTATTATTTAATTTGATGATAATTAGTATCACGCCAATTTTATTTTTTATTTTGTGAAAAAACAATAAGGACTCCTTGACGTTAAGTTCAAAATGGTCCACAGTTCACACCTGCGCACGAGAAACGAAATAGAAAATAGAAATAAATTTCTATTAAAACAAAGGAAAAAACAAACATAAAAAGCATCGAACAGGAGGCACAACAACAACAAATCTATTTTGAAAATTAGAAGTCACGAATTTAAATTTAGATAATTCTTTCGGAAATCTTAAATATAAATATAAGGGTATTTATCTATAAATTCAGTACTCCGTCCTCTAAGTGTCGTTTTTACGAACGGTTTAGATAGAATTCAGATGAGAAACATCCGGAATTAAAACTCCTGCAATAACCCTCAAAAAATAAATAAATAAATTAAATAAATAAAATAACTAAACCGGTCGCGCCCTCCTCTCTTTCCGTTATAAAAAGGAGCTGACATACACTTCACAAGTTTATCATTTCCATGTCAACCAATAAAAGAAGGCCAAAACATCGAGACACCCCCGACTTTTTATTTTATGTTATTTTATATTTTATTATTCTTAAACATATTACCGAGATAATATATTTTAGAATAAGATTATTACATATCTATGGAAGTGCACAACCCACCTGTCGGCGTGACATAGTTTCAAAATTAATTATCATATAGTATTGCTCAAAATTATTCATTTCACTTACTTTTCAGTGGTTGCTGTCTCTACGTTGTCTTGTACCCGGCTTTGTTTGTGGGCCTGCAGCCGCGCTGGTGTTCTAGAAGGAATCTCTTGAAATTTCAAAGTATTTTTTTTAAAAAAAAAAAAAAAAAAAAAGAATATAAAATCAGAAAACAAATAAAATAAAAAGAAAAGAAAAATGGTTTTAGCGTTTATTAAAAGATTTGAAACGGCTGGCCTTCTAGAAGACTATAAGCACCTGATGCAACTTCAATAGGGTTTTTGGCGCATTCAGTCCCTTGACTATACAAGTTGTTAGGATTTGGTCACTTAATTTTCAATTTTGATAATATAGTCCCTTCACAATTTGATTGCTATAAATTTGGTCCTGATTACTAACTGGCGTTAACTTTCTCACAATAAATGCGCATGAGGTGTCACGTGATTGTTTACTGAGAAACTCAGGGGTAATTACGAGATTTTCCAAGCGTAATTAAATTATGAAGCCCACAAATATAGCATTTTACCTTAGTAAATATAAAACGCAAATATGGACCAAAATTATTACAATTCTTATAATTTTATTTTATTTATATTGTATTGTCAATCACATGATAATGTTAATTCATATATTCACGTTAATACATATATTAAAAAATAATGTTTACAAAGCAAAAGAGTGTGCAAAACTAAAAATTACAGTTACAAATTATTAAAAAAAATCAACCAGATTGTATTTAATTATAAAATAATTAATATTATATGAATATATCAGTAGTTTAAACCAAAGCAACATCATATGTACCAACTCGAGAAATAACTCCACTATCGCAAGATTTGACAAGCAAGCACTAGCAAAAATAAATAAATAAATAAGAAAAAAACACTTAATAAATAATACCCACTTTCTCTCCTACGTACCAGGTTTTTCCTCCAATTTATAACGCATGGCAAAGTCTCCCTCCAATATGTCCCCTAGAAAATCTAGTAATTACCCCTCAGTTTCTCAGCAAACAATCTCACTTGACACTTCACGTGCATTTGTTGTGAAAAAGTTAACACCAGTTAGCATTTAGGACCAAATTGCTAGCAATCAAATAGTCAAGGGATTTAATTGTCAAAATTGAAAGTTAAGAGTTCAAATACTAACAACTTGTATAGTCAAGGGACTAAATGCACCAAAAACCCATTTCAATATGCATAATATGCTTTATTTTCTTTTTTATTTTTTAAATAAAATTTAACTAATAATTTTTATTTATTACAAACAAAAAATTAATAATAATCCGTGCACCTTATAAATCTAACTCTCCACCTATTAGTCAATTTCTATCCCATCTCACCTATTAAAACTAAACCCCAATGGGTTAGCATGCTCTACTTTTCACTCTTTCCAGCTACCTAAGAAGTACCTTATTTTTTGGTACATTTGTGATTTGATTTTTGGATTACACAACAATAATGGTTATCAGATAAATGTGCCCTTTGTATAAGTAAACTATAAATTTTAACAATAAAAAAGGCAATGATATTAGCCTAAATCTTCAATTTTTAGAGTTAGATTTAATAATTATCGTATTTCTCTATTATGACTAAAAGACATTTAGAGTATAATCATCAATTATTTGATGTATTTGTTTTTTTTCTCTCGGTTTTCTGGCGTCCAAGTTAACCATTATATTGTATTGTATGGATAACTAAACACCATTTAGCTAAGCCTACATTAAAAATGGAGAGTAAACTTATTGGAAAAATCTCCTTTTAAATATGTTGTTATAACATATTTGTTTGATCTAAAATATAAATCAGAAACAAAAAGAGACAAACAAGTTTTTTTTTTTTTTAACTCTAATAATAATTAAAAAAAAAAAAGACAAAAAAACGTGCGTGGTTCAATGCTTTATTGCTTTATGAGAATCAATGTATGTGCCTTTCACTTTTTTAACTTTCGACCCATTTGAAGGCAGTCACGCGTGTGCCTCAACCCTTGCTGTGTGGATCGTGTTCACACGATTCTTGCCCAAACCCACCCACGTGACCACGTCCGTTTGAGTTAGTGGATAATTTAAAATTGCTAACAACACTTATCTATATATAAAATCTGTTTAAATATATTTCACATTTTTATTCCAGAATTTTTATATCTACCCTCTTTTCACTTTTTAATATCATTACGAAGGCCATTTTTAAACTTAAATCTACATTAAAATCTCTATAAATTAATAACATTGAGACTAAAATAAATTTTTACTTTATAAAAATTATTTATTAATTTAAAAAATAATACGAGCTTAATGCTTGAATTTTTTTCTTTAAGTACGTATATGACCTCTAATAATAAAAATTAGATACAATCAAAATTAATGTATGTATACAAAGAAATCAAAAAGTTAATATTTATATACACAAAATTTATTATATATTACTTATACATAAATAAAATTCTACAAGCTAATTTTCAGTATACATCAAAAAATAAATAAGTATATATATGATCATAAATGTAACTTTAAATTTTAATACTTATAAAATATAGTATTTTCAAGATGTTTTATATTGAACATAATAATGATAATTAATAGTCATTAGTTTTACTTCAATGAGAAAAATTATTGTAAATAGGTTCCAAATCATTTACTGAAGATGAAGGTGATGTATCCGTTGCAAAAATTTTAATATGAGATTGAGTTCAATAAACATACAACTTTAAATACATTTTGAAAAAGAACATGATTGAGAAAATAAAAGTTATCTATAAAAAAATCATTAATATTATAAATATTTATGTTATTTCTTTTATATATCTAATCAATTATTCATTTATATATTTAGTGAGATATTAATTTAGTATATGGATTCGAGTTGTAACTAAAAAATTTTATTATTTAACATAGGTTATTAATTGATTGAATATCTATTTATCAAAATTTTACTATATTTTTTAACAATCAAAACTCTAAAATTGAATAATTTTTGTACTATATTTTTTTTCTATCTTCAACCTATTACTCTAGATACTACATCAAAAAGAATATTCTTTATACACAAAAAAAAATCTCCCTATCTTTTACCCCAAATATTTCTTTTTATTCCAAATGTATGTGGAAATAAACTTTTAAGTTGGGGCATTTTCAGAAATTTGTTAAAAAAAAAAAAAAAAAAAGAGGAGGGGCGCAGATGGGAGGGTAAATTGGACACTGTAGGAGGGCTCCATTTTGACGCCTGATTGGAGCACGACTAGCTCTAAGAGGCAAGAACAACGTTGTAGATAGCCTTAATACGTGGATTTTATAAAAATATTTTCTATACTGTAATAATAGTATATTATATATAATAGAAGGTAACAAATAATAAAAATAAAGAATAAAAAAATGGCACTCATGTTTTAATAATTAAACAAATCATTCTAAAGTACAAATGTTAACCTGTGAGATGAGTTGATTAATGTTCTTTTTAAGAGGTTGGTATTTTTTATTTTATTATTTTAATAAAAAGTTAATATTTTATTTCATCTAAAATTTTGTAAAATTGAAAAAAAAATAATTTTGTTCACAAAATTGTTAAAAAGTATATTATAACACGTCACACATAGAATTATCAAGATAGTCGGACCATTAGCATAACATGATATATCAAAATATGAGTAATATCCGACTCATATCTTAAACATGATAGAATGAACACGACACGACTCATCGACATAGCATACTAATATATAGGCATAACACGTTAGTATGCTACATATGTATTATTTCAAATTATTTTTCTTATATACAAGTATCAACCTAATTGAAAAACAATCTATAACAATTATAGTTTACAATAGTTTATAAGTTTTTCGTTTTCTTTTTGTTATTCTTTGGTGTTCAAAATTTTGTTATCTTTAATTTATTTCGTTATTTTTGTTTTTCTATACATATATGAATGGTTTGGGGGGAAAAGAAGTTTATGAAATGATACAAAAATTAAGAAAATTTTACCAATTAAATGCGCCAATTTTGGCCAAAATGGCTGGTACGTCTAGGCGCATAGACTGACACAGTGCAACGATTTTAAATCTCAAACATAACATGACACAGTACAACTAAGAAACAAGTATGATACGACACAAAAATACATTTGTGCCTAAAGCATGTAAGCTAATTCATCTAATATTTATTATGAATAATATGTATACTATATAAATATCACATTTTAACTATTTGAAAAAAAAAATCATACTTTTCTATTAATAGGAATGATATAAAAGAAAAAAAAAAGAGAAAAAAAAAACTTACTATGTTTAGCCTTTTGTAAAAGTCTAAAAGAATACACATTTTTATTAATTTTAAATAAAATATTCTATTTATTTTTGTTTTTTTAATCAAATCTTATTGTATATAAATATTCAAAATTAGGGTCAAAAGAATTGAAGAATAATATCTTTATCTTTTAAAATTAAATAATCTAAGTCAAAAAAAAAAGTGCATCCAAGTAATAATTTCATTCCTAAAATGTTACAAAATATTCATTAATCCAGTGATTGTCTTCTATGGATGTGAAAAGACAAATTTTAAAGAGTAAAGAATATTTTCAAAAGTTTCATACTCTAATTTTAACCATATATATAAATCCGTTAAAATTTGATAGAAAATAAAAAGAAAAAGAAAAACAGAATATTTTATTCGATATTAATAAATAGGGGATATTATCATTTTTATACCCTGTATTTTGATATTTTGTTCAGTTTATACCTTCTATTTGGTTATTATCAATATTGACCCTTAGATTTAATATTTGTTACAAATTTATACTCTAACACTAATTTAGAGCAGTTAATTTAATAAACTTATTCTCGGATTAGTTTTTATATGGTTTATTTTCAATTTTTTAAACTGCAACTTGGTAAATTAATTGTTCTAAATTGGTGTTAGGGTATAAATTTGTAACAAATTTCAAATTTAAAGGTCAATGTTGATAATAACCAAAACAGAAGATATAATTTGAACAAAGTGTCAAAATGCAGGATATAAAAGTGATAATATCCCTAATAAATAGGTGTTGTTGTTCTTTTTGTTTTTTGTTTTTTTGATTAATTTGTGAATTGAGAAACTTAATTGCCAAATATTCTTATTGCAAGGACCAAAATGCAAAGGTCTACAAGAGTAACTACACTGTAACACTCGAGGTTTTTTTTTTTCATTCAAAATTGTTTCAAACAAAATCAGGTAGCGCGCGCAAAGAGACAAGAGAGAGTGAGCCTGAGACCGCCATTTTTGTTTCTGAATTACAGTCCCAAACACCCAAAAATCCTCAGAGCGGAGCTCTCTCAGCCTCAGCTAAATCCATATTCCATATTCCAACGCCATGTTCTCCGCCAAAGCCACCACCAGCAAGAAGCGCCGCCCGGAGCCGGAGCCGGAGCTCACCAAACCCGATCAGAAAAAGCGAGCCTCCAGGGATTTCGATCTTGATCGCGACTTCGATCTCGATCGCGATCTCTCCAGGTTCGTATCCATACAATTCCTTTTTCGATTTTGTTTCTTTTTTTTTTGGTTGTAATTTGTGGACGAGGAAGATCTGAGACTGAGGATTTAATGGAAATTGTAGCGATCTCAAAGGCATAATGTCAGCGCTTCAAGAAATCAGAGAGAAAGCTCAGAAGGATGGCCAGAAGAAGAACGAGGAGACCATTTCAAGGTTATTCAAATCTCTTTCCTCAAACTCCGATTATTAACCTAGTAATTAATTATGCATTAATTGTTTGAGTTTTGGTAAATTGAGTAGTGTTCCGATACTGTTCCATTGAATAATTAGTGATTATGATTGAAATTTGTGGTTAGTAATTAGTTAATTGATTATGGTGACAGTGTGGGTGCTGAGATCAAGTCTATGATAGATGAATTGAAGTCCAAATTCGATAAGGATAGGTAAATTAATAGAGCCACATTTCTGAATCCATCACACTCTTTTCAGAATAATTTCCTGATTTGATTAAGATGCTTTTATTTCTCTCTGTCCACAGACAAGGTTTTGCTAAAGCACTTTCAAAGAGCTCAAAAGAGGTCTGAGTCTTTGAGGATAAAGTGAATCGACATAAACAACTGGAGATGACAATTTTGAGTTTAAATGCTTTTATTAGTGCCCAAAATTTTGAGTTTGTGATTTCGCGGTCTTTGCATATTTGCAGTTCGAAAACTGTTTGAAAAATGAAACTGCCAAGTTCCAATTGCTTTATCAGCAATTTTGCAAGGAAAAAGCCACCCATTTTCAGGCTTTGAAAGGTACTTTGATTTATACCTTGTGAGTTTTGATATCCAACTCTTGTTATGTAATGTGGAATTGGATGACTGTAAATGCAAAACCAATTTATTATACCCTTTGTTCGGATTCCTGTTATTTAAGTTTTGTTACTAAAATTGTACTGATTGTTGTGATTTACTAAATTTATGGTAATTCACATTCTAGTACATTCGTTCCATAGGATTTTTATCTTATGCTTTATTTTCAGAGTTACCATACATGATATTTGGTGAGATTAGAGAAAACAGCTTGGTAATTTGTTCATTTTTCTGTCTCAGATGCCATTTCCAGGTTTGAAGAGGAGAAGGAAAGGCTTTTAAGGCGATACGAACAAATGAGTAAGTGACAGGACTCTTTTCCTTCTCTAGTGAAACCGAATTATAGTAGTCTTGCTGTAATGAAATGATATTTACCAGGGAAGAAAGAGAAGAGTATGATATCAGAACATGAGAAAGCTTGTTCGGATAAAATTGCTCGATTGGAGGAGTCCCTGAAAAAGAAGACCCAGGTAATGATACTAATCACAAGCTTCGGGGTTCCTGAGTTGAAGCCACTTTGCTCTCTTTTCCCATTAAAAGCAAATTCTAATATACATTTGTGTTTGGACTCAGGATGACAAAACTTTCAGCATTTTGAGGAAAACTCTTGGTTCCTTTCTTGAGACAGCCTCAGACGAGGATTTACCGCTTGATGATTGAAGATTTGCTTCCTCAGTTGGCATTTCAGAATAAACACACCCCTGACAACTCTTTCATCCTGACTCAAGGTGGGCTCCCCTATAAACTTCCTTCATTTTTGTCATTCTGGAAGTAGAGCAAAGCAAATTTGAATTGTCTATAATGCTGGGCATTGTTAACTTCAAATCACAGCTCTCGACAGTCTATACTAAAGTGGTTTCTTTTATACCCAGATTCATAGAATAATTCATCTTTAGGTAAGGCCGAACTTTATATGTGTAAGGATCTAAGATACTTTGTCTCCTGTTGCAAAACAGCTATAGTTTCTGTTTTGGTCTTCAGCTTTTTGTTTACAATTGATAGATTATAGATATGACGAATTGCTTAAGACTTTAAAGCATTCTTTTCTTCTTCCCGCGTACATTATTGCACAGACCTATTAGTCTTTGCTCTCTGCCTTCCAAAACTTATTTCAGAGAGCCATTATAGATCTTGGTTGTGTACGAGTTTGGGTGGGTGAATCCATAAAGGCTAACATGTATTAGCCCTTGGTGCTGGTTAGTCTAATCCTTGAGTTCATCAATACTGTTCTCAAGAAATGCAGAAACCATTTTGCTCGAGTTTTCTTCCACTACCTAAGTCTCTGGATAGCGTTGGCTATTTTTCTCTCTCCAGAATGTGGTATTATACTATAAATAATGAGACTGCAAAAGAACGTCATAATACAAGTCTGAAACGAAAAATAAATAAATAAATAACGTAGTTAAGCTGGAGTTATTCAACAGGTTTAATATGCCCCAATTATTGTCTTCAAACATGCATCTGAAGAACAAAAGAAAAAGAATCAATCTCAACTGCAAGGTTGAAATTTTACAGTTCAACCTCTTGTTGCTCAATCATCAAACTCCTCCACTCCCGCCAGTAACTATTGTATCAGTTTTTGAGTGTTGGACTTGGAGGTACCCATGTAGCAGAAGCAGGGTTGGCCTTCCTCTCTCACCACACAGTACACTGTAAATCCACAGTTTCAGTACAAATAGACATGATCGCTGTACATGTGGGAAGTCATATTCAAATTCTGAAGCATTGCTTCTCCTCCTGGGTTAAATTTGAATACAGTTATTCCGCCGTTATTCACATCAGTTGCACGGAACCTGAACCATGAACACCACTGTCATGTGATTGATTCTTAAAACAAGAAGTACAAATGACCGACTATTAAACTATATGAAAAGTTTAGTCAAATCAGAGCTAGATACTCCTTAAGAATGTCCCAGTGCCTCTGAAATAGGTGGGTTTTTTTTTTTTTTTTTTTTCCTTTCCTTCAAGGATTGAGGAGTAGGGATTCGAACTTGGGATCCTCCATATTGGGAGGATGCATGATTACCACTAGGTTATACCTGCGACCATGCCTCCTGAAAGAGTTATGGAAAATTAATTATTCATAGAGAACATCATTACCTTTCTGGGCCTAACCCCAAAGCAGTGCAGATCAATGCTCTCAAAATTGATTTGTGAGTGACAACTAAGAAATGTTCCCCCTGATAAAAAGAAGAGTGATATTTCACGTCATTCAAGATGCTTTGAGGTACAAGTTTTTGTATGAAAAAGAAAAATCAATATTGATGTAGCAGCATTGAGCATCGGCAAGCTATGCACGTTTTGAATTTATGGCAAATTAGTATATGATATCTTTGACATGGCTTAGTCTAAAACTACTTTCCTACAAAGTACAAAATACGATGGCAGAAGGGTAAGGATCTCACAGGAGTTAACAAGATCTCTTTCCAAGCCTCTCTTGCTGTTCCCCATACTTTTCTTAAAGGGTAAATTCCATTCACTTGGAAGCTAGCTGGATCCTCTCTCCATGTTGTATACTCTTTTGGATATATCTGCTTGGCATCCACTGCCTTCAAATTCTGAGTTTGATTCATTAGGATTCATAGTATATGACTAGAAGATATATAGATCAATCATTGTTCAAAATTTGACAAATAAACTTAAAACGTCAAATGCACTAACTTGACCAAGTAAATAATCCCCTCGAGGGAGTAATACTTAAGCATGAATAACACGTGAAAACGAGGAGACTGACCATTTTTCATGCCTTCAAGGAAAAATAAATGGGCCTCCTTCAGTGAATCAATAAAAACCAGTGGCTCTTCTCTCCCTTGCCATATAATTTCAGCAGTGGACTGCATCAAACATTCACAAGTGAGACATCATAAATCACTCGGTAATAGCAGAGTTGAGTGGCCTTTTTCTAACCTTGGCGCGAGATATGGGACTTGAGAAACATCCATCAAAAGGGATATTTGCCAGGGCTTTTTTGCACCTCTCGGCTTGCCTAATTCCAGTTTCTGTTAGGACAGACATGTTTGAGCTCCCCTGTGGTTGGATACCGATGCTGGTTAGTAGGAAAACAGCAGAAAAATACACAACGGATAAAAATACAGATTTCAACTTGATGTTTGCAAAAGCACTGTTTTAACTATACTTTGTCTACAAAAGGAATTATAACTTTCTATCAAATTTCTTACCTTCTTTTTTCTTTCAGAACTGGGTATTCCCACTGAATCCTACAATCTTTAAAAGTCCATAGAAGATGGAACCTAGAGAAAAACACACATCGCCAAGCACACAGACTCCTAAATTTGTTGAACTATTCTCACTCCTCTAATGTTTTAGTTTAATAATGTCACAAAGTTGACAAGTAAAACAAACGAAGGTCTAGTCTGAAAAGAAATAATCAATCATGTCACACTAAAAGTAAAAGAACTTAAAGCAGAAAGGAGCATACCTGAATTCTACTTTCTTCGTTCCAAGTGCTTAGTCCATGCCGTACAAGTGTTACCCTCTTTGGTGAAGAAATCAATTCATCATCAGTAAGCGATGTCGTCGCTCTTTTGAAATCAAATGCACCACCCGTCATGGGCAGTGAATTGTTCTGAACTTTATCTGTTACAAAAGCATTTTCAAAACTAGAATGAAAAAAGAAAAGAGTAACTAATCATAAAATGTACTTTGCTGGACAAATTGGATAAGGCTGATGGGTTAAAGACAGAATTCTGAACTGTTTAGGCAAAACCCATCAAGGAAAACTTCTTAATGTAAAGATTTGCAACCCAAAACTAGAATTATAAGGACCAATAATATTTATCCAAAAAGAAAATATCCAGAAATATGCAATGGAATACTACACTACATTCACCATCCTTCTTAGTATAATTCCAGTTTTTGTTTCAGGCAGGCACCTTTCATTTACAACTTGCTGGTTTTCTCCCATTAGGATTAAGGGCTGAGTATACAAAATGTCCCCAAAAAAAAATTGCAGGAAAAAGGAAAAGGGGTTAGTTGTTGACTTTCCCGGGGTTTGGGGTTTTTTTTGGGTTGGGTTTGGGGCGTTGATTTGGAGTTTTGGGGGGTTGGCTTTGGGGTTTTTGTTTTTTCCAGGGTTTGGTTTTGGAATTGGACCTTAATTGGTTGTTTGGGTTGGGATTTCCCCAACCCTTTTTTTTTGGGGAGCTTTTCGGTCGCTGCTTCTCGTTTTACCTCAGCTGCTACTATTTTGTCTGGGGGAATTATTTTTATTTTCATTATTGATTTGCCGGTGCGCTTTGGGTGGTGATCGTTGGTCCTGCCACCTGCCACCTGGCACATTCACGCATACATTCTTTTGGCCCCTATAATTCCATTACAGCCACTACTTTTTGTCAAAATTTGAGTAAGACATCTAGGAGACTAGGACTAAAAGCACGTACGTTAACATCTCTTGAAATTAAAAAACAACAACGAAAAATTACAGAGACCCTCTTCCCAAGTTCCAACTAGTCATATTGTACTTGCAATCCTATAACACTCTCTAACGATACTACTTATGGCCAAAGCTTACATAACACTCTCCTCTAACCTTACCTTCTTTTATTTAGAGCTCATCTTCTATGATGATTTTCTTTGAAATCGGCAATAGTTTTTAGGAAGAAGACGATTGACATTGTAATTGGAGATGAAGAAGGCGGAGAAAATAGTGTTTGGATTCATCAAAATGTGGTTTTTCTATCACATCGAAATGGCTTGATTACGGTTTGTGTTCAATTATGTTGATGTCTCTGGTTTTGAGTTCGTGCCCATTTTTAGTCATGGTCGAAAACAAAATATGTGACCGTGAGGTCTATATAATTTTCATTTTGTCATATTACATTCCAATCAAAATTGTTGTTCAGGTCAATTTCTTACTGGCATTTTTTTATAAATGGATTGCTAGTTGTCCTGTTTTTCTTTATGAAATATTAGATAATAGATAGTGTCAAAAATGGTAACATCTATCTATTTGAATTAGGATGATGAATCTCGTTGCTTCATTCATATGGAAGTAGCTAGAAAATAAGGTACCTACCCACTACTCCGTTACCTCGAGAAAATTCAACTCATTACTCAATTTCCAAATAAAGAGGTTCGTAAACAATTAATAAACACAAAAGTCAATTCCATGCTGAACTCTCAAGAGCCACGTCTAGGATTTCTTTATTTAATTTTTTGTCACAACACACCTAGCTCATTTCGATTTGGATCCACAAGTTTTTCTTAATTTTTTTTTTCAAAAAGAAAAAAAATTCTCTTTCCCAATAATTTTGTGATGGATTTAGATCTTCCAAAACAACATTTCGTTTTACTCCTACTTTCCTCTCTCTTTTTTTTTCCCCCTTTATTTAGTAGTGTTAAAATAGAACAATAGAACATATTTAATTTTCTTTCACTGTCTCCTATCTTTCGGTATAATCATTCCAGTCAAACAAATCTTGAAAAGAATTAACAGAGCTTTACTTCTTCTTTCTTTTTGTTTTCGTGCCCCCTTTTTTTCTTCCTAACAATAATTGTCAACTCAAAACAACGTGCTTCAATATCATATTACATAAGTAATAATCTTTCTAAAAGCTTGATAAAATATTGGCGCATGGTAGATCCAGTTTAATGCATGCATGATTACAAGGAAAATAGCTAGAGATATTTGATGACAAAGCAAGATACCAAAAAAAAAAAAACTTCGAACATTATTACGATGCCATAACAAGCATGTCTAAGGTTTAGAGACTCAAAGTAAGAGAGGATCCAGAACATTATACAAAGAGTAAAGAAGAAGCAAAAAATACAGAACCGCTGCAACAAAACCAGCTGCGAGAGATCCAGTAACATGGTCACAAAACTTTCGCACTTGTCCACAAACCGGTAACCAACCAGCATGATTGTTCCCTTTTTTTCCCACATCAGCTATGGCCAAAGCTGCCGAAATGCACGAGCTCAAAAGCACTGTTACAACCTATAAATATACATGTGTTGACGGAGGTTTTATCAACAATAAATTTAGAAAAAATCGAGAGATGTGGCTTATATAAATTAAAGCAAATAAGGAGAGAGAGATTTATAGTAGTTCGGCCCCAAAAAAGATGAGCGTATGTCCACTTTTTTCTTACTATATTCTGAAGAATTACACACTCAGGGTTACAAACTCGTCTGGAAAAACTGAAGAACAATTGGAAAGACTGAAAAGCTATTGAGAATACTAAGGACAACTATTCAAAGCTCTCTAAACTTGTATATCCGAAACTTGGAGTTTTGGAATATTTTCTGTGTGTCGTATCGTTTTGTTCATTCAGTCCCTTTACATAGGCCAAGGTGACCTTATGTCTTTAGTATCCTTATATCTCTAGGATCCTAATTGTATAAACGGGTAACCATACGATTGGGTAGCTATCCAAAACGGATAACTAGTTGATCATAAATAGGAAACTTCAATTTCCCTTTTCTTATAGGTCTCTTTTATAACATTTACTTGTTTCCCTCTTCTTGTAGGTTTCCTTTATAGCATTTACTTGTTTCTCTCTTCTTGTAGGTTTCCTATTTGATCAGGCAAACTGCACGGAGAAGGTCGCACAAAACCTGTAAAAGATGTCGCATATAACCATCACGGAGGAGGTCGCTCATAACCCTTATGCGACCTTAGGGTTTTAGACCGTACAACAACATGCATGTACACATATCGAAAAATTAACACAACCCCATTTGACATTTTTCACTTTAAATGCCAAAAAAATGTAAAGCAGTAAGAGAAAAGAGTAGGTACTTAAGAAAGTGAACATTACCACATCTAGGATAATAACCAATCGTCGAAACAAATTCTTCGAGGAAAGAAAGAGAGTCATTAGGCTGTATGCGCCAGCGATTGCTTCCACAATCACAAAGTACCTATGTTTAGTACCAATAACTCAACAAATTATGAATGAATAAAGAGATGCAATATGCAAAAAGGATGGTGAAAATGATATAAAAAACAGTTTAGGATTAATGAACTCACTTGAAAGCTGGGGTGTTGGAGTACTTGGCTGTGAATGTCAAGTTCAAGACTTTGGCAGAGTCGTGGCTCGTGATCATCACTACAACCGCCGCTACTGTGCCTGCCAAGGCTAGGAGCCTTAGCAGAAATGTGAAGATCTTGCTGTACTTTGTCATAATTGAGATAAGCTAAGATAAGCTAGCTAGCATTTGAGGAGTGGTTTGAAAAGGGAAAAGGGTCTTCTGGGGAAGTTTATAAGTAGCAAAATCTGGTCACATTTAGCTGAGAATTATGAGAGAAAGTAGGCTCTTTAGAATGTACAGATGGCAGACAGAGATTAGGCACTAGTTTTATGTTTGGTGACCTATAAGAGCATCAACATTCTGTGCCTCAAAACTCAAGCACGTGTAACATAAAAGTATATTTAAAAAAAAAAAAAAAAAATAGAGCAGACATTTTTCTTGAGATTTTGAAAGTTGGTTTTACACGTGTGAAATTTATGCCACCTGCGTACCTTTGCTGGATAGTTTTAATGGCAAAACTTCTTAATGGTCTGGTCAGGTCAACTACCAACCCAATGAAGATCTAGGAATCTGTCTTGCTAGTTTTGATGACGTGGAAGTCGGGGCATTCCAACTCTTAAGCAGCTATAATTGTGTTCTTTTTCCAGGGCTTATGTATATATGGGGAGGGAAATAGTGTGAGAGTTGTTGAATTTAACTTTTGTATTCTTTTGCAAGCTAATGGATACGCACGAATATCATTCTTATGTATCACTGAGTTATGATTCGAAGTGCATGCGATTAGGCCCGTTACTAAGAAATAAACTCAAAGTTTCAAAATCATTTTGTTTCATAAGCAATGCTAAATGAAATTTTTTTTCTCTCTCTTGTCTCAATGTTTTAACATTTGGAATAATGTCAAAAATCATAGTAAAATCGACGTGTCAAACAAATAAAGTGGAAAAGAGACTAAAAAAGTGCATCTAGTATTTATCTTATTTTTATTTCTCAAAGACTTAACCTTTAAACCCCTTTAAGAAAAATAAAAAAAAATTAGGTTAAAGTCAATACAATTTTTAATGATTAAAGTCAATGGTTTTTTTTTTAATAAAAAAATCTTTTGATAAATGTCACATAGAAGTTCATAGATTCGGACTTATGTCAAAAGATTAAAAAATGGACATTTCTTAAAATCAAGTGTAAAAAGGGATAGAAAACAAAAGAAAAATAGGACCATTTTGAGGCAGAACACCTTTTTTTAAAATATGAATTTTCAAAAGACAATTATAGGGTTTAATTAAAAAAAAGGACTTTTTTTAAAATCAAGTGTAAAAAGGGATAGAAAACAAAAGAAAAATAGGACCATTTTGAGGCAGAACACCTTTTTTTAAAATATGAATTTTCAAAACCCAATTATAGGGTTTAACTAAAAAAAGGACAATTACAGGATTAATTATTATGACTGGTCACAATAGCAGTTACTACTCTTCTAAATTATCCGAATGACTCCTATCGATGTCTATATCCCGAAACTGTGAACTGTGAAGGTTTGGAAAAGAGAGAGAAATAAAATTATTTCGAGTCACAATGACTTTTTACCACTACTAGAGGAGACAAAAGGTTAATAAAGATAGCACTGACCTTGACAAACGGTTAATACAGATAGTGCAAATCTTGAAAAAAAAGGATCCGAGCTCACAATTATATTTAAGTTCGAAGTAAAGGATTTAAATTTAGGTGGTGACCATTTAGCTCTGCTGCGCACTTCATTTGGAAAGATTTTCCAAAGTTAAAAAGTATCAAATGAAGTGTGCAGCAGAGCTAAATGTTGGTCAAAATGTTGGTCATTTGCAAGATGTTGTTCTTGCATCTTTCTTTCAATTTTAAGCATAAATTGTTCTCTTGAACGGCTAATTTGACTTTGAATTTCATTTTGTTGATCAATTATCGATTTGGCCAGCATTAGTTTTTATTTTGCTCAACATTATATATATTAAACACAAGATTTAAAGATAAAAAGATATCTGGTTTTTAATTTTTTATCGAATTTATACTTTTTTTTCTACCTATGATATATATTTTACATATAAAAATAAATTTATGCCTAAATGCATATTAAAAAATAAAAACCAGTATGTACCCAAAATATGATTTCAAAAAAGAAAAAAAGAAGAAGAAGACGACGAGGAAATCAATTCAGTCACTTTGTTTACTTAATTTCGCCTCTAATTGGATAATTTTCCTACACAATGACTAATCTTATGTGACATTAATACTTTGCATCATGCAAATTCTCTAATGAAAATGAATAGAAAATCAATTTTACTCCATTTTTTGACTTAATTTTATAATTTCACATTTAATTGAGCATTTTTCGTGAACCAGAACTAGTTTTATGTAAACTAATACTTGGTGTTAGACAATTTTCGTAACTGAAGTAACGAAGAAGTCAATTTAGTTACTTTGTTCACTTAATTTAATCTTTAATTGAACCATTTTCCTAAACAATAACTAATCTTATGTGACGCTAATACTTTGTATAATGCGATTTTTATAAGAGTGGCTCTATTATCACTCTTTTGTCTATTATCTCTACACATTTTTTAAAACCAACCGTCATGATAAATTCTAAAATTCAAATATTACTTATTAATACCCTTAATTATTCCTAAATCAACACTTTAATTTTATTTTATCTTTTCTTTTTCCACTCATTTCCATTTTAGTTTGCATCCCTTTCTTCTGTCCTTCCTTTTTGACATGTCCACCCTTCTTTCTCTTTCTTTAGGGCTATTGATTTGGCTATTTCCTTAGCTTTTAATCTCGATTGCACTGTTTTGATTTGGAACTATCTTGGGTAAGTTCTCTATTGCGGATTAGCCAATTAGGCACTAAGAGGCATGGTCTTTCTTCTGGTTTGAGTTGCAATTATTTATCTTTTATGTACTTAAAGGTAACTTTATTAAGAGCTATTTAGGTTAAAAAAATAGTTTATTGCAATGAGGTGTGGAAAGAACGAACGGAAGAGTGGCAGCAGACTCGCCATTTCTATAGTCAAATAGAACGGAAAAGTTAATTTAGTCCTTTTTTTTTTTTTAATTTCATAATTTCACCTCTTATAAACTTTTTTTTTTTATGAACTACGACTATTTTCATGTTATATTTTAATACTTTGTCTTATACAATTTCTCTAATAAAAAATAATCACGAAGAAGTTAATATAGTTATTTATTGACTTAGTTTCGTAATTTTACATCAGATCGAACATTTTCTCTAAATTATGACTAATTTTATGTGAGATTAATATTTGTTCTTATGCACTTTCTCTAATCCAAGTGAATAGAAAGTCAATTTAGTCACTTATTGACTTAATTTCATAATTTTCACACGTAATTGATCATTTTTTTAAACTAGGACTAATCTTATTTAAGACTAATATTTTGGTCTTAGTAATAAATATCCAAAGCTAAAGCTTTATCATGGACCCGGGGCAGGAGCGATTACTCCAGGGCAAGCAAAGATTCAACTCAAAATTCGATTCACTCCTCTGATTTTATGTACTAAAGTACGAGTACTTTCTTCGATTCTCAATATGTACATTAGACATTCAATATTTCTTCTTACAATACTTTTTTTTTTTTTTTGGAAGTTTCTTTTAAGCAAATATTACTTGTATTTTATAACACAAATAATTACATGCGTTTTGTGGCGTGCCTTATTTATTATTATTTTTTAATCCGCGTGCCTTATTCAGTATCTCATGTGTGTGTGCGTAGCTTGTTACAAAATTACTTTTTTGCCACTACTTATACTTCTGAATTTACGACAATACCCCTAAAACAACTTAAAAAACGGTGAAACCCGGCTCCGCTTTTTTCTCACTGATTCAGCCGGTCAATGATACCTCTCATAGCCGGTTTTTTACCCAGCTTTTCAATATCTTAGTGGGCCCCAATCAACTAGCTTTCTTGTGTACATTTGCGGGACCCACAACTGATTGGGAGTGTAACCAGTGACCAGTCAAGTTAATAACCTCAGTAAAGTCCTTTCATTTTTTTAGATTGATGCTACAATCAGGCCTTTGGAGAACTTCGCAACTCGTAAGACCATTTCATACTTTTATTTTCTTTTCTTTTCTTTTCTTTTCTTTTCTGTGTTTTAATAATACGACTTTTATGTGTATCTTATAGAGACTTAATTTAACATGGATTCTAAGAAAGAAGATGCAATTAAGGTTAGGTTGATTTTATCTTATTTCTTTGTCTTCTTTAAGAATAAAATTTCGTTTCATTTCATTGTAATTTTTATTATATTTAATTCTGTTATTAACAATTGATCACCAACTGCGTCAATAGTCTTCATGCTATGAAAACTTGAACGACACTGTTCTGCCGGACGAAGATTAAGAAAAAGAAGAAGATAATGGTGATGATGACATTATGGTATGAATGAGTTTCTTGGTCTCATGTTTTGAGGAATTTTTTCTTTTTTTTTCTTTTTGGTCTCGAATTGTTCCATATTGACTTTATATTGCAATAATATCGTCAAGTACTTTTAAGTATCGAATTCTTACCACCGACCATCAGTATGGAAAAACCAATTAAGTACTTAGAAGACGTCTTTTAAAATTTAAACACAGCCGTGGGCTTAGAGAAAAGGTCTTTTAAAATAATTGAAAGAAAAGGTCTTTTAACATTTAAACGCAGCCGTGGGCTTAAGAGAAAAAAGTGGGCCGTGGGTTTGGACATTGGACCGCAACACAACACGAATAAATAAAGGGTTTTGGACACTTATACTTAGATAAATTTACGCCTAAGACCCGTTTTTTAAAACTATTTTCATAAATACCTGTTTTTGAGTTTTCTTTCAAAAATATCCATTTTTACGGTCCACATTTCGTATACAAAATATAAATGGTCCCACATTTACAATGTAAATTTTATCTGTAAGATACACATTTCATGTGTAAAATATGAACGATATACATTTTAAAATGTGTGCCAATTTTTAGTATAATTTTTATTCATAAAATGTAGACCACGGTATACATTTAATGCATGAAATGTATACCGTATCATGAGTAAAACAATGGTGGTCTACATTTTTCAAAAAAAAAAAGGTATAAAAATGAGTATTTATGAAATAAAAGTAAAAAATGAGTATTTATAAAAATATAGTTTTAAAAATGGGTATTTATAAACTTTTCCCTTATACTTATTTTTCAAAAAATATTACCAAATTTACTATATTTTAAAAATAATAAAAATTTCGTAAGACATTTTAGGGTATTTTTAAAAATATTTTAAGAACTAAAGAACATAGTGACGTTTTAGTAAATAAGTCATTTTTTTTTTTCAGGATACCACAAAAATTTCCTATTACCAAGTTTTGTACGTAATTAAATCACAGGAAACCACGAATATTTTCTAGAAACTATTGTGGTTTCTTTATTGCATAATGCCTTGCAGCTAAATAAATCAAAGAAAACTACGAAGGTTACCTGTAAACCATCATGGTTTCCTCTTGTCAGAATACTACGTAACTAAGTAAATCATAGGACACTATGAAAGTTTCCTGGAAATTGTTGTGGTTTTTTTTAGCAGAATACCCTGTAACTAAGTAAATCAAAGAAAACTAATAAGGTTTCTAATTGGAAACTAATAGTTTTCATTTTTCAAAATGCTCTGTAACAAGTAAATCATAGAAAACAAATAGTTTCCATTTTGCATAGAAAATCACAAAAGTTTCCTAAAAACTATTGTGATTTCTTTTTTACATCATAGGAAACATTAAAAGTTTGATGCTAATTACAATCAATAATTAATATTTCATTATATCAAAACTATACTAGGAAGAAATTAAATATAAAATCGTCCATATAAACTAGAACAAAACACACCTTTTTTTCTATGTTATTTTCCACATCTAATTATAAATTTCCACATTTAATTATGAAGTTAAATATTTCTTATTTAATTGCTCCATAAAGAACTTTTACAAAAACATATATACAATTAGAAATTAGATTATGAGTTCTCTACATTATATATGTATATATCTAGAAACTAGATGAAATCTTGTCGTTATTTCATTGACCCAAAAGACGTGAACAAACTCAACTCAAAATCAGTGAAGAGAGAATGATGTTTTTCGGTGACGGTGGTTACAAAGATAGAGATGTTTCCCATGATGGTGAATGCCAGGCCGAAAGAGAGTGAGACTAGATAGAGAGACGTTTTTCCGATAATAGTATGTGGCAGACCGGAAGAAAGATACCCCTCTCTGAGATCTTAGCAAGAGACCACAAGAGGAAGACAATGAGGGAATGCGAGCAAAAGGAGAAGAGGAAAACAAAAAATAGCATTTTTATAATAAAATTCGTACAAAATTAACTTAAATGTATCACACCGTATTTTAGGAAATAATATTGTAAAAACCGTATGGGGTGTCATTTTTCCAAAAATAAAATAGTATTTATAAGAAATTTCGTTTTTACAAATTTTAAAAAATAGTTACTTTTTTACATTTATTTAATAATGACCATTTTATACTTTTACTTTATAAATGGTTGTTTTTTAGTTAATCAATTTTTATAAAGTAAATCAATTTTGAAAAAATAAATCAATTTTCACATAATATATTTTGATATACTAAATATGAAAAATAGACATTTTTAAAATCATTTTCAAAATTCAGCCAAATTTTAACCCTGTTTGAAAAATAACCATTTTGCAAACTATAATTCAAATTTCGGTTATTTGGCTTAAAAGCCTAATATAAAAACCCCCTAGACCCCAAAGAAATTTTTTTGTGGATGTCTTTTTTTTTTTTATACTTTGTTTTAATGAATGTCCATTTTTCTCTATTTATAGTTAAACGACTAAATATATATATATTTTACAATTGGTATATATACTTATATACAAGTTTTAGTTTACGTACTGAATATATAAATTTTTATGTTGGCTATATAATATTTTAAACGCGGTATATATTGATATACAAATTATTTTGTTATAATATTTAAACAATAGACATTTACTTAAAATGACCCAAAATTCAGTTATTTTATCATAAGAACCCTAATCCATTTGCCATGATTTTTGTTAACTGTTACACTTTGCCTCAAGATAGTCGATTTGGAATATTTTACCCCAAAGTTCATGTTATTTGTTTGCATCTTCGATCAGCTCTTGTATATGATATATTGCTTCCTTAAATTTAAAAACATATAATATTTTTACAGTCTTTCATGCGTTTCCAAGAGAAAAGTGAGATTATTTTTACTAATTTTCGGGCAAAATATATGAAAGTTACTTATCTTAGAACAAAATATAACAGTTCGCAAAAGTCAGTAACTAAATGTGTGTTTTGTCCAAATATAAATGAGAATTATTTTTAATAAAAAATGGGCTGAAAAACAGAAAT